>JAFEMH010003403.1:0-267972 GCA_022495995.1 Adenophora triphylla var. japonica
GAAGTAATTCTCATCAAAGATCTTCTTAACTTCCAAGTCGACAAAGTCACCTCGGAAAGCTGGGACTAGAGAACAATTTTTTTAGTTCAAACCAGCTGGCGGATAAATGTTCAGAGTATGACAAGGTAGGGCTCATTGAATAAAGTTAAATATTATAAACTTTCCTTTCTCGGTTTTTGAAGTTTAAAATGGGACATAATTTTGGGAGATTTTTGAAGTTTAAATTGGGACGGAGGGAGTATATGATATCAAGATTCTACGTTCACAAAGAAATATGAACAAACCACCTGCCCAGGTGTTTGATCTTGAAGTAAGGTGCCCAGGCCGCTGACATTTCCAACTAAAATAGCAAGAAACCTTGCTAACATATGATGATCGTTTTTCTCACAGCACAGATTCAATAAAAGTGCATTTTCATGCTTATAAAACATAGAATTAAATTCCTTTATAAAGAAATTCAACAAGAGGAAACATACCATTCATAAGTACAGAGGCTAGACCGCTTTGTAGGCCAGCGATGACGATTGTAATCCCAACTATCTCCTCCATATTCATAAATTTGCAATGGAAGTTTACGTCCAGATGATGATTCTGCTGAAATTTGGTTGTTCAGGGAACCCTGCTGAATTTACCATATAAACATGAGCTGAGAAGAGGAAGAAACTGAAACACTCTGAAAATACAACAAAATCTAAGATGAACTATACTTGATAAAGTTTGATATTCTCTAGCAGCTCAGTTTTACAGTCCATGCTGCAGATGTCATCGTCTGTCTGCAAAGATAGTGGAATAGATAGAACATACAAATCAAGGAACTAAGACAAATTTAAAATTAGATGGTCACACAAACAACCTAATTGCAAATATATTCTCCATACTTGCCGCACACCACACATACAGGTTCTCCTGGAACAGCAAAACGCTGTTCACTTCTATTCTTCACTCGATTGACAGCACCAAAATTATCAGCACCAAAATTATCTGAAAGCGATTAAACAACAAAAGCATGCACACTGCATAATTAGAGCATGCAAGGTGTCCTTAAAAGAAAAGAAGTCTTCAAAACATGCACAGGTGAAGGTAAAAACATGTAGGGATCTGGTAAAGAAATCTAACAGAGAGCTAGTAGTAAAGGGACTTCCAGAACAAACCAGAGTTAAAAGGATCCCGCTCTTTTTCACAGATATCAAGTCCCGAGCCAGACTTTGAAGTCTCTTGCTTCTCTTCACACCCCGAGGATGTACTTCTATCACCTACATTGCCATGGACATAAGACTGGCTTTAGATGAGCATAATGAGAAGCACATATTCTCCTTCATACGTTCCATAAGATATAAAACAATATACATAATTGTCATGACACAGAAATTGCGGAAGCTACATATGATCTAACAGAACTTGAGTTTTTATGTTCTCTGAATAAAATTATCCAATTGAAATAAAAAAACATACAAATACATATATTAGCCATTTTGTCTAACTTGGAAGTACCACGTTCGAACCCTTGTCTCTGCTTTTCTCCTTCTTCTTTTTTCCCGATTCTTTTTAAAACCCACCTATATCATCAACTGTATCTTTTTCTTTTGACATCTAAATTGTACGTTCAATAATCAACTAAAATAAAAATTTAAAAATAAAATAAAATATATATATATATATATATATATATATATATATATATATATATATATATATATATATATATATATATATATATATATATATATATTGTGCGTGTGTATTTATTTATATATTAAGGGGGCTCAATAATTACATTTAGTATAGAGCCCCTATAACTATTGAGACGGGCCTACCAATCACCGCTCGTCACCCGCCGATCACCATGACCGCATGCTACCATCCATGCAGTATTATACAGCTATATAATATTATATATTACAAAATGAGTGAATCTCCGTTCAAATGGACATTCATCATCACCTAGTCAATAGCACATGAAAATTGGTGAATTTCCGTTCATTTTTAATCCTACATTACAAAATCAAAGTTTTAAAACATTAAAAAACCTAATTTTAACATTCATATATATATATATATTACTAACTCTATATATAAACACAAGTATATATAATTATTGATATATTGAAGATTTACCTTGATTTTTACTCTTGACTAATTATAAAGTTGAAAAATATAAAAATTTAGAATTTTTCAAACCACTCTTCTTCTCCCTTTCGCTCTATTTTCAGCGATACGTTTAGGGCCTGCAAGAATCTGTCCCCAACCTTATCTCAAAATTTGCTTAAACTCGCCATATCAATTGGCGAGTTTGAATCTCGCTTAAACTCACCAAATCACTTGGCGGGTTTCATTTCCATTTCATTTTCTTAAAATGCAGGAATAAAAAAGAAAATTTAAAAAAAAAAAAAATAAGAACTCGTCATTTCATTTGGAGATTTTGAACGGACAAAGGTCAAACTCGCTAAATGGATTAGCGAGTTTTGAAAAAAATGGACATTTTGACAAATAGTTTGGAAGAGTTGTTATTTTGGAAATTATATTTTGAGAAAAAATTCTTGATAGAAGACTATTAAAAAGTAATTTTTACTGAAAACACAAACACGCATCTAATTTAGAAATTGATACCCTCTTTTCATTTATACATTTTTTGGGTTCACATTTTTGGGGTTGGGTGAGGGCCTCTCATGTAATTATTCCCAATTTAGTTTTTCAAAAATAGCCATCCCACCCACGCACAGACCAACCAAGAATGTTGAGACTGAGCCCAAATGGCATATGCCTCGCCTCCCTTTTCTTTTGCCGCCGGCGAAAATTTCTCCATTTCAATAATTTCTCAACTCCTTCTTCTATCTCATCTTCTACCCTTTCAACTTTCCCTCCTAATCGTATCAGATTTAATAATATCACTAAACTCGACAATGCTCTCCAACTGTTCGATGAAATGCTCCAAACGCAGCCTCGCCCTTCAATCAAACACTTTAACCATCTGATTTCAGTCATTGTCAAGATGAAACATTTTTCACCCGCCCTTTCTCTTTTGAATCAATTGCATTTGCTGGGTATTTCAGATTTGTATACCATCAACATTTCCATTAATTGTTATTGCCTTTTAAACCGGTTGAGTTATGGGTTTGCAATGTTGGGCCGCACCTTTAGGCTTGGTTATGTTCCTGACATTGTTACCTTCACCACTCTTATAAATGGTCTTGCTTTAGAAGGTAGGATTGTTGATGCTGCCGAACTATTCAAGAAATTGGTCGACAGAAAATTTGTGAACCTGATGAGGTTACATATGGGACTATTATGAATGGCCTATGTAAATCTGGGAAAACAACCATGGCTATTAACTTACTCAGAGCAATGGAAGAAGAAGGTTTTACGGCTGACGTGATATCCTATAACACAATTATTGATGGTCTGTGCAAGGACAAAATGATCGATGATGCTTTGAAACTCCTACCAGAGATGATTGATAAAAGCATTTTTGCCAAATGTCGTTACTTACAGCTCTTTGATTCAGGGTCTGTGTTACTTGAGTCGTTGGGGAGAAGCCACGAAATGCTAGATGAGATGCACAAGAAACAAATCTATCCTGATGTACGCACTTATACTATATTAGTGGATGCACATTGCAAGGAAGGAAAGATGAAAGACGCCGAGGATATCATCCTTAAAATGATTCAATATGGTGAGAGACCAGATGTAGTTACTTATACCTCACTAATGGATGGTTATTGCTTGCAAGGGAAAATGAGTGAGGCGAATAAAGTTCTTTGTTCCATGGTGCATAGGGGAATTGTGCCTAACATATTTAGTTATACCACTCTAATAAATGGCTTTTGCAAGAAGGCAAAAGTGGATGAGGCCATGCATTTGTTTCGGGAAGTTGTTCGCAAAGGATTGAAGCCCGATATTGCTACTTATAGCACCCTGTTACAGGGCTTGTTTCACTTGGGTAAATGTTCAACTGCTCGGGATTTACTTGCTGAGATGCAAGCTAATGGTGTAACTCCTGATCTTCAAACTTATGCTATTGTGCTAGATGGGCTTTGCAAAAACAACCGGATTGCAGAAGCATTATCTTTGTTTAGTTCAATGGAAACTCGTGGATCGAATTGTAATGTTGTTCTTTATAGCATTCTCATTCATGCTACCAGCAAGGCTGGGAAGTTTGATACTGCAAGTGGTCTTTTTGAAGAACTTTGTTCCAAAGGTTTACAACCCGATGTTGTGACGTATAACTCGCTCATATATGGTCTATGTCAAGAAGGCCTTGTGGAGAAAGCAAAAGAAATTCTTATCAAAATGGAAGAGAATGGTTGCATACCAGATGATGTTACTCACAATATTATACTGCAAGGACTTCTCAAGAACAATGCAGGTCATGAGGCTGTGAGACTTCTAGGGAAATTGGTTGAAATTGGTTTCTCACCTAATGACTCTACTCTTTCCATGTTAATAGATATACTCCCAGCTGAAGGACAGGATTCTACTCTACTTAACATGATTAGAATGTTTGTGCCAAAGGATAAAAAATGAAAATTCTCCCTTTCCTGCTCATGAGAAGCTGCATGAACAATAGGACTCTATATTGTTCACATTTATTCAATGGATGTTTGAAGAGAAATGGGTTTAAGGAGTTTATCACCTGAGTTTCTACTCTTTCCATGTTAGTATGTACCCCCCTCCGTTCCCATAACATCTTGCAACATTTTGCTCTTAGACAAAATTAAGGAGTGTATATATATATATATATATATATATATATATATATATATATATATATATATATATATATATATATATATATATATATATATATATATATATAAAGTATTGTGAGTGAGAAAAAGGTTGTGAGTATAACAAGTGGGCTAGAGTAAATAAAATAATAATAAAAAGTGGACATTTTAGGAAATGTTATTTACCATTGGGATACACAAAAAGGAAATTTGTGCAAGTTGTTGCGGGACAGAGGGAGTATACTCTAACCAAGCACTAACTTCTATTTTTTTCAATATGATCTAAAAGTTTGTGCCTTGAAATAATCAAACATCCGCTACCAACCCTAGAACTTCCCCAAACAGTAAAAGAAACGATATTGGTGTAATCCTTTTGCAACATTGTAGCGGCGTTATTTTCAGGAATTAAAGCGAGGTTAAGCTAAAACATGATATCTTATCTACTTTTTGTATCAATAAATCAATACTTGGTAACCAAGCTTGATGATTTTGTTATTTAGTTTTATAAGGTGACACCACTTTTTGGAACATCAAATATGTTACACTTGTTCTGTTTGGATGGTTTGGTGTTTTGATGATCCCTGCCTTTCTTATTATACAATTTCTCTTGGAATAATACTCCCTCCGTCCCGCTCGAAATGTCCCAACTTTCTTTTTTGGGTGTCCCATTTAAAATGCCCTAACCCAAAAAATGAAAGTTTTTTATTACTTTTTTATTTGTGGAACCCACTTGTCATACTCTTAATACATATCCATTAACTATTTCCTACCCCCACTTTCTCTTTCCTACATCACTTTTCATACTCACAACATTTATTTCACTATACAATTTTTCTCTTTCCTACATCACTTTCCTTAATTCCCGTGCATGGGCCATTTTGAGACATTTCGGACGGGACGGAGGGAGTATGAGTAAGAAGGTTCTTATTATACATTTTATATTGAGAGAAACCACTTACAGAAGTTTTGAATGTAGTTGAAGCTAAGCAAAAGTAGTAGTTTCAAGAAAGGCAGCATTACAAAAGAATGAATCTGACAGATAGAAGCCTCATTCAGCAGTTTGTAAGCCTCGATGAAGAAGTCAAACATAAAGAGGAATTCAACAACATTCCTGATCAAGAAGTCAAGCAACACAGGAAATCCCTATAGTTGAGAGAAAATCAAGGCCAGCGTCCTCGATGGAAAGACTCTCACCTTCATGCTCACTGCTTGAAACAATTTGGTAAATTAAGGTGCTTGTGGACTTGTCAGTTAATTTGGATTGTTTGATGTGTTTTCGAGCGGTGTTTTGGGCGTATTGACTACCTGCATTGTGGGTCCCACTAGAAAATCCTAACCCACTTATCATATGCACTCCCATTCCCACTCATAGTACTTTTGAATATATATATTCTCTTCTTAGTTCATGTTTAGGAACAAAATGTTGCAATATGTTATGGGACGGAGGGAGTATATGCCTTTATATTAGTGGATGCGCATTGCAAGGAAGGGAGAATGAAAGACGCAGATGATGATATTGTCCCTAAAACGATTCAATATGGTGAGAGGCCAAATGTAGTTACTTGTAGCTCTCACTAATGGATGGGTATTGCTTGTCGGGGAAATTGAGTAAGGCGAATAAAGTTTTCAATTCCATGGTGCATAAGGGCATTGTGACTAACATAGTTAGTTATAACACTCTTATTAATGGTTTTTGCAAGAAGGCAATGATGGATGAGGCCATGCATATGTTTCGGGATGTTGTTCGAAAAGGATTGAAACCCACTATAGCTACTTATAACCCCCTTTTACAAGGCCTGTTTCAATTGGGAAAATGTTCAACAGCTTGCGATCTACTTGCTGAGATGCAAGCTCATGGTATAACTCCTGATCTTCAAACTTATGCTATCGTGCTTGCTGGGCTTTGCAAAAAATAACCGGATTGCGGAAGCATTGTCTTCGTTATGTTCAATGGAAACTCGTGGATCGAATTCTGATGTCGTCCTTTCACTAGTACAAATTGAAGCTTAGGAAACGCACCTTAGATAGCGCTTTTTAAAAGCGCTATCTAAGCTACACACTTACATAGCGCATCACGGCTTTATATTTAATAACGGGCCCAAAAAAATAATAATAATAACTTGCAAAGCGCATAATTGTAGAAGCGCTGTCTTGGAAATATCTTAGAGAGCGTTTAATCAAAGCGCTATACAAGTGAACGTTTCATAAGCATAATAAGAGGAGGTTATTAATTTATTTTCTTTGATTTTTAGGCATAACTTCAGCGCCCTTCCACATTCCTTAAGACGACGGAGAAAATCTTCAACACCGAGCACCGATCGACAGCAAAGCCCCTACCGCCACCAGCCATCGCCACCACAACCGACGAGGAAGAGGACAGAGCAAATCAGCAGACCGCCAACAGCCATCGCCATCGCCACCAGATCATTAAACCGTTCAAACCCGCCCTCAATTTATCAATACCCACTTTCAAAACCCTAGATTCCTCAAATTCCATTTTTCTTACAACAAATTCAAACCAACAGACATTTTCTCCCCTATTCTCCTTTGATTGATTCATAGGAGACGGAAGGATTGATTGATTCGTCGGGGAGAAGAGAGGTAGCCTCGAAATTTCGTGCTAATTTCTGTCAATAATGGCCGCTTTTGATCTCTGCCGCTGAGTCCCCAATTCGAAAAACCAAAAAAGCTCAAACATTCTCTGGTAAATTGCTCTTGCCTCTTCACAATCATTCGGTTAAAGGTTCGTTGTGATTTTTGCATATATTGTTAGCTTATCTATTTTTTTGTTTCCAACAAGTTTCAATCCGGTTGCTGTTTCCATCGGTCGCATTTAGGTTGTTTGTGGAGCTGATAACTTCTTTGGATGCAAATTCGTGTGATTTGGGGGGAATTTTTTAGTTGGATATTGTAGATTAACTCGATTCCTGACCAGCTCATAGAACATATTTCTGTTTATAGAAGTTTGGGGTCAGTTATTTAGTTCCATTAGTTTGCTTATGTGCGTTTTATGCTATGTTTGTGACAATGTGCTTTCTTGCCCTAATTTTGGTGAGATTTGATTATTTTTATTGAAATTTGTTGTATATTGAATGCTGAGGTGAAATGTGGATTTAGGTTAGGAGATTAGAAGCCCAAGGTGTTCCGTCAAAGCAAGCGGAGGCAATTACATCTTCCATTACGGAAGTTTTGAATGACAGCTTGGAAAATGTGGCTCAATCCTTTGTCTCCAGGCCTGAAATGCAGAGTAAGATTTTCCCCTAATTTTTGCTTTGTTTGTGAGTGCGCCTTTTGTTGTGTTTCTTATGATTGTTTTTACATTTGTGTTTGATAGATGTAGTTTAGGGTGATTGTTAGTAGTCGAAGGTTATGTCTATGATCAGAGTGTGTAGCTTAATTTTGTTTTTCTACTTGCATTGAGTTAGATTTTCTTTTACACCGATGTGTTGCGACTTATGAGAAGATTTTTTTTAATTACTCACTATTGGGCATTTAGTTGATTCAATTATTCTGCATACTAGATACTTTAAATTGTTGTCTGATATTGCAAAGATATCTTGATCCTAGTTTAGTTTATCACTCAATTAAGGATCTGAAATTTCCAATATATAACTCTTTCATATGTTAATCTGCATGTTGCATATGTGATGTGACTGTTTGGAACAGGACCAAGAGCAAATGTGATCCCCTTATCTCCTTGGGTGCAAAGTACGAATCCAATGTCCACTCTTTAAAATCAAACCATGCCTTAATATTCTTGATCGTAAATTGTGATTTTTGAGTAATTAATTTGGCCATGATTGGTTAAATGTTAAATACAACTTTATATATACAGATATGGGTCCAGTCCTGAGGAAGTTACAGCCTCTTGTGATGTCACTTTTGCAATGCTTGCAGATCCAGGAAGTGCTGTGAGCATGTCTTATTTTTATTGTACATATCTTCTTTCTTTGCTCAGAGATAGTAATAGTTAACCGGCCTTATCTGTACAGGTTGATGTTGCTTGTGGAAAGCAGGGAGCGGTAAATGGAATGAGTCCAGGAAAAGGGTATTGTCCCCTTTTTTTCGCCGACAATTTTTTTTCCCAACAAAAGCATACGAGATTACGCAATAATCTATAAGACTCTTATCACCATGGTTGGAGTTCCTTTTGGAACAATATATAGTACTGTTAAGTCGATCTTGATACTAGTTTTAGTTTCAACGCACCATTTTAATTGAGTTTTATCTTTCTGATGGTGTTCACAGGTATGTAGATGTTTCAACTGTTGATGGAGAAACTTCTAAATTAATCAATTCACATATAAAAGAAACTGGGGCACTATTTTTGGAGGTGAATACTTTATGTTACCTTTTTGTTTATCTCCAATAAGTTGTGTGCTTTTTGAGTTCTCCATTTTGATATTTCAGAAAGATAAACAAAAGCCATGAATTTGATAGGTTTGTATCAGTTATGTTTGGTGAAATCGTTAATAGGTTCATTGTTTTTCAATTAGGCTCCAGTTTCAGGTTCTAAAAAGCCAGCTGAGGATGGACAGCTGATATTCCTCACAGCAGGTACCTAACTGATCCATTTTTCTTTTGCTGAGTATTCATAATTCAGTCAATAGATTCCTGTCTCTACTCTACCATCATTTAAGAAGCTGAAAACCTTATCTATTTCACTCATTATAGTCGTGACTATCTACAAAACTTTATGTTTCTATTCCCTCTCTCTCTCTTCTTATTATTATCTTATCACACCCCCACACTTTTGGTAGCTTTCGTTGATCTATATGCTATTTTGTTTCAGAAACAGACTTCAATTGAACTGAAGTCCTGGTTACATATTTCAGGTGACAGATCTCTCTATGACACAGTTGCTATTTTGTTTCAGAAACAAACCTTATCTATTTCACTCATTATACTCTTCCCTTTTTGTTGGAATCCTCATAAACTCATATATTCCTTTTTTTTCCTTTTATGTTTTGTAGTATGATGGGTTCTTTCTCAGAAGGACTAATTCTTGGCGATAAAGTAGGATTGGATCCAAGTGTTATATTGGAGGTCAGTGGCAAAACCAGAAAAGTTTTGTAAGGGGGTCAATATTAATGTAGTGATAGTTAAGTATACATTAATAGTTCAATTAGACCAATTTCATAGTAGAGTTTGTATTGGTCCCCGTCTCTATAACCAAAGGGATAGTTATTTTCTTCCTTATTGAGTTTATGCCAATTTTTTGGAGCCATTTTCGAAGACTCGACAGCTCATTGCATTCTCGTGATTATGCAGGTAGTCTCACAGGGTGCCATCAGTGCACCAATGTTCTCAATGAAAGGTCCTTCAATGGTCCAGTCCAAGTATCCCACTGCATTTCCCCTGAAGCATCAGCAGAAGGTATGCTTATTCCTCCGTCCCAAAAAACAATCCCTCTATTTTCGGGTGTCCCCCAAAACTAGTTATGTTTCTGAAAAAGACTATAACTTCATTGCAATACAAGAAGGTACAAGCAAGTAAAGCTACATCTTTAAAAAGTTTGACTTGTCAAACAAGAATATCATTTTATGGGACGGAGTAGTTACATAGTATAGGACTATCAAAGAACATGTCAAATTAGGGTAGCTATCTACTAAGGAGGGGAGGAACAACTTGTCCCCCCCGACCTTTTCAACAATTTTAAGATTAGTCCCTCCCTTAAATTTCAGAGTTGACCTCTAACCCCCCCCCCCCAAATTTTGTAATATGACTCCCATCACCAAAATTCCTTGATTCACCACTAATGTTAACTAGGGGTGCAGGACATGCGGCTTGCTCTAGGGCTGGCTGAATCAGTTTCTCAACCCACTCCAGTTGCTAGATACTTGTATATGATCTTGCGATCTTCATCTCCTTTAAGGGTAGAGGATCACAACTGAGTTCTGTTTTATATAATTTTTTTCATACCATCACTGTTGTTTTTGGTTATGATTATAATGACAGAAACTATTAATCTTTGCTTATGAAATTTCTGGGTTTTATCATCTGTCGATTTTGCAGGTATGGAAGCTCGATATTGAACTTCAAGTGGCATAAGACTTTTAAAAGTATCGGACACCAAGTATTGGAATGGCTCAACAGTATCATACACCAAGCATTGGACTGACTAATCTTTGGCAATTCTTCATTCTTGATGGCCATTAATTAGAATGCGACATTCTTTGGTTTGATTAAATTTTTGGCAAAGTTTTATGTCGTGCGACGGGTGTTAGACTAGTTAGTTTATAACTCTTGTGGATGATTGTAAGAACTATTATTGGTGTAATAAATGAAAGGTCGATTGTTATTGTTGAATGAAATGTTTTTTAGTTCATATTAATTTTTATTTATTTGATTTCTTGGTCATAATTCATATAATTTGAAATAGGTGCAAAGATGATTTTTGAAAATAAAAAAAGTGCCTAGATAGCGCTTTTTAAAAGCGCTATATAAGTTCGCGAGCTTATGTAGCGCATAATAAGCGCTATGCAAAGATGATTTTTGAAAATAAAAAAGTGCTTAGATAGCGCTTTTAAAAAGCGCTATCAAAGTGTGGGAGCTTAGATAGCGCTTATAAAAGCGCTATGCTAACTTGCATAGCGGTAGCTTAGATAGCGCTTATAAGCGCTATCTAAGCCCAAAAAAAAGCGCTGTCTAAGCCAAAATCTGTACTAGTGTTTATAACATCCTCGTTCATGCCACCAGCAAGAGTGGGAACTTTGGTACTGCAAGTGATCTTTTCAAAGACCTTTGTTCGAAAGGTCTTCAACCCCATGTTCGGACATATACCTCGCTCATATCTGGGCTATGTCAAGAAGGCCTTGCGGAGAAAGCAAAAGAATTTCTTATCAAAATGGAAAAAAATGATGTTGTGACTTACAGAGCCCTGTTTGTGCAACTGATGTAAGTCATTGCTATATTCCGATTGATGCTTGTGGTGAGAGTGGAAAGCTTGATTCCGCAAAGGGTTTTACCCAACATTAACTAAAATGTACTCCCTCCGTCCCAAAATGAATGTTCATTTGGAATTAAAGAGTCATTTTGAAAATGTTGATTTTAATAGAAAAAAAAATCATAAACATTCTTGTTTTTCACTTTCAAAATTTTTGTTTTGCAAAAATATAATGAACTCCGGAAAAAAAATTGAAAAGAAAATTCATTTAGGACAAATAATCTTTTAAATTATTTTTTTCTCATGTTAGCCACTAAACCTTTTTTTTTTTTTGTTACACAAAAAATAATCTTTTAAATTATTTTTCCATACTTATTTGTATTAACTTTTTTTATCAACAATCCCTACTACCACCACCACCATCTTACAAATCCTCCACCGCCACCTTTCCACCGTCATTGACCAACATTGGCCTCACCAAATCATTCGATTAAAACCCCAGAAAATCAACAAAATCCAATTTCATATGACAAAACAATCAAACAACAACAAAAATACAACATTTTTACTGCCGATCTCCTTATTAATTTGATGGTGTATGGGTGTTGGTGGGTGGAGTGGGTAGCGGAAGAGGAATGGAGAAATGAGTGTTTGGGGTAGAGCCGTCAATTTGGGTTGGGCCTGTTAGGTCAGCCCGCCTCGCCATGCAATAAGGGTGGGCTGATTTTAAAACTACTAACCCAAATAAAAGTGGGCCAATTTGGGCTGACCCATATAGGTGCGGGCCAAAACGGGTTCAGGGCGGGTTGGGGCAGGCAAGCCCACTATATTTTTTATATTTGTTTTGCCACAAAATAACGTCATTTTTAAGTAAAAATTCTAGGGCTACATCGACTTTGTGAACCCAATCCGTGAATCGTTAAGTGAGAGAGACTCGAGAGAAGTAGAGAACAAAACGGAGAAAGCCTAAGGAGAAGCCGCCGCCCTCGTCACCATTTTCATCACCGTCGGTGCACTCCATCACGACCATTAATTCTTTGTCGTTACTGTCTCCGATCCACACACATGTATCTCTCTCTCTATATCGCCGTATTGAAGCTCTAGTTTGGGAGAATGGAGGTTTGCTTCTCAATTTTCCTCACTTAATCTTGATTTTTTGAAGGAGCAATTCATTAACTATGTACATGGAAGTCAAAATCCCTAGAGTATTCCATCTCCGATTTGAATCTAACAGAGAGACTCAAATCCATTTGCCATTCTTTTTGAATTTGGGTCGGGACAAATATCGGAAGGAACAAGGAAAAGAAAATCCGAAAAGTATAGATCGTTTAATCTTTGATTTTCTTTCCAATAAAATTTCAATCTGGGTTTGAATTTATTTTTTCCCTTAAATTTGGGTTTCAATTAAAAAAAAAAAAAACTCCCATCGGAGTGTCGATTCTCAAATAAGAGGAGTAGTATGCTGAATTAATTCCAACACATATTCCTAAGATTTGGACAAATATTACTCCCTTCGTCCTAGACTAAGCGTCCCACCTAGTGTTTGCACGCTTATTAAGAAAATACTAAGAAATGAGTTAACAATAGCAAGTGGTTTGGGGGTATAATTGTCCAAAATATTATTTATGATTCAAGTGGATAAAAAGTAGTGTAGTAAGTATCAATTTATGTAAAAACTTTGGCAAATGATGATTATTTCATTTCACAACTGAAGAATATATATACATGTGGGAAGCTATATGAAAGAGCTAAAACTAAGAGGCACAAATAAATAAATACATTAACCAAATTAAAGGGATAAGCTGTGCGTGAATCTGAAGTGGAATCAGCCAAGGAGAGCATCGGTCAGATTGAGGCGGGCGCCTCCCACAGGATGAGGCGGCCGCATGGGAGGCCGAGGCTCCAGGCGGGTCGTGGACAATTTGAGGCGGGCGCCTCCCACAGGATGAGGCGGCCGCTTGGTTCACAGAAACTTCAGCCTTGGTGTTTTCAAGTTGAAGCGGGCGCATGGATTTTAGAGAGGCGGACGCCTCACTTGTTGGTGAAGCCTGTTGATTCTTAACATGCCCCCGCAAGATGGACGATCCTTGTGTGAGTCCAATCTTGGAAGCAAGAGATTGAAACCGAGCTCGGGAGAGGGATTTTGTAAGAGCATCTGCGAGTTGATCTCGTCCTGAAATGTGCTGGACACGCAAAGTGTCAAGGTTGACTTGTTCTCGCACAAAGTGAAAAGCTAGGGCGAGATGCTTCATCCGTGAGTGGAACACTGGATTGGCAGAGTAAGATACTGCACCTAAGTTGTCGCAGTAAATAGCCGGAGTTGTAGTGAGGTTGATACCAAGCTCGGACAGGAGGTTTTTAATCCAAATGAGCTCACCAGAGTGGCAATGGCACTCGAACTCGGCCTTCAGTAGAAGAGCGAGCCAAGGCTCGTTGCTTCTTTGAAGACCATGTGACGGGGTTGCGGCCTAGGTAGACAATGAAGCCTGTGGTGGACATGAAATCGTCCTTGTCTCCTGCCCAATCCGCATCACAGAAGGCATGAAGAATAGGTGGAGTGTGTTTGAAAAGTTGTAATCCCAAGTGTAAGGTACCATGTAAGTAGCGTAGTAACCTTTTGAGGGATACCCAGTGAGCTTCTTGGGGTGATGAAGAAATTGGGCTAATTTGTTCACAGAAAAGGCAATATCGGGTCGAGTGAGGGAGAGATATTGAAGGCTACCAATAATGGCTCGAAATTCGGTTGGGTTGCAGATGGGTGTGCGGGGAAGAGCTGAGTGAGAAGGATAGGTAGCCATGGGGGTGGGAGAGGGTTTGGAGTTGTCCATGCTGTGCTTGTGGAGGATATCATTTATATATTTAGATTGAGAGAGTATGAGACCATCCAATTTGGGGTGACTTCTATTCCTAGAAAATATGAGAGTGGGCCTAGATCTTTTAGAGAGAAGCGAGTTGAGAGACTGGTAATGAATGTAGAGAGAAAGGAGTTTGATGGACCTGTGATGACTATGTCGTCGACGTAGACAAGAAGAAGAAGATAGTTGGAGTTATGAGAATAAATGAAAAGAGAGGGATCAGACAGAGACGAATGAAAGCCAAAGGAGAGAAGAAATTGTTTTAGAGCGGTGTACCAAGCACGAGGTGCTTGCTTTAAGCCGTAGATGGCTTTTGAGAGACGACACACATGAGAGGGAAGAAGAGTGTTTTGAAAACCTGGAGGTTGAGACATAAAGATCAAGCTTTCGGGAGATTGCCTTGAAGGAAGGCATTGTTGACGTCTAGTTGGCGAAGGGACCAACCACGGGTGATGGCAAGAGAGAGAACAAGACGTATTGTTACGGGTTTGACTACGGGACTGAATGTGTCTGAGTAGTCAAGACCAGGGCGTTGATGAAAGCCCTTAGCGACAAGGCGAGCTTTGTATTTGTGTATAGTGTTGTCGGGGTTGTATTTTATGCGGAACACCCATTTGCACCCGACTATGTTTGGGGCTTCATGGGACGGAACAAGAGACCATGTAGTATTACGCATGAGAGCATCGTATTCTTCTTGCATGGCGGCACGCCAATGGGGTGTGGAAAGGGCTTGTTTGGTTGAAGTTGGAAGTGAGGAAGGGGAAGGAAGGGTAGCAAGATTGGCATATTTGGGATTGGGTTTTCAGATGCCATGGGATAATCTGGTTTCTATAGTGCGGGTGGGTGGAGGGTTGGGTGGAACTGATGGTGGTGTTTGGGTTAGTAGTGGGCGAGGTGTTTGGGTTAGTATTTTGTGGGGCTGGTTCAGGCTGAGTATGAGGTGTAGGTTGCGGGTGAGTGTTTGGGTCTGGTGGGGTGGGAGATGTGGTAGGTATTGTTTGGGTATTGGGTGTAGTAGGTATGGTTTGGAGGATTGGAATGGAGATGGCACACCATTCATCTGGGGAGATAGTAGGAGATGTGGTAGAGGTTGAGGCGAGAGTTGAGTAGGGGAATATTGTCTCAACAAATCGAACATGGCGAGAGGTATAGACTTTGTTTGTGGTTGGGTCGAGACAGTGGTATGCACTTTGAGAAGAGGAGTACCCAACAAAAATACATGGTGTAGATTTTGGTGCAAGTTTGTGAGGTGAGTATGGTTTGAGCCATGGGTAGCACAAACACCCAAAGCTACGTAGTTTAGTGTAGTTGGGTGATTTTTGAAATAGACTTAGGTACGGAGAGTCATTTTGTAGGGTGGGGGTGGGTAGTCTATTGATTAGGTAGGCTGCGGTTGTGAGGGCATGGGACCAGAAAATGAGCGGAAGCTTTGCATGGGATAGAAGTGAGAGGGCTGTTTCGACTAAGTGCCGGTGACGACGTTCGGCAAAGCCGTTGTGTTCAGGAGTATGTGGTGGAGAGGTTAAATGAGAGATGCCATTTTGGAGAAGGGATGGAGTGAGTTTGAGATACTCACCGCCATTGTCGGAGAAAAATTGAACAATGGGGCGAGCGAAAAATTTTTCTACAAGGGCTTTGAAGCGAGCGAATGTGGGGAAGGTGTCAGATTTTTGTTTGAGGGGATAGAGCCATGTATATTTTGTAAAGTGGTCAACAAAAATCACATAGTATTTATAATTATCATAAGAGTAAAGCGGGGAGGTCCAAACGTCGGAAAATACAAGTTCAAGGGGAGCATTCGTTTGTAAGGATGAAGTAGAAAAGGGAAGTTTGTGACTTTTATTGGTGAGACAGGGATTACAATGGGAAAAGGTTTTATTGAAAGGAATGCTTAAAGAGAAGGATTTATTTAAAAGGGAAACAATGGGGGGGAGGGGTGCCCTAGTCTATGATGCCAAGTTTGAAGTGATGTTGAGGCGGTGCCAATGAGAGCTTGAGGTGCGTTGGGATGCCAAACGTATACTCCATGGTCAATTGTTCCTTGAAGAAGGATTTGTTGGGTCGAGAGTTCCTTAAAAAGAAAGGAAGATTGTGAGAATTCTATGGAAGCATTGTTATCTTTGCAGAATTGAGAGACAGAGATAATATTTTTAGATATTAGAGGAACATGCAAGACATTATGAAATTGTAGAGTAGAGTGAGAGGTGGGAATAAAGAAAGAACCTATATTTGCGATGGGGAGTGAGGAGCCGTCACAGATGATAACGTCATCACTCCCATTGTAAGGGTGATGAAGAGCAAGAGTAGAGAGATCATTGGTTAAGTGATGAGTTGCACCACTGTCCACAAGCCAAGGTACAGCATGGTTCGAGGGAGGGGCTGACACAGTGTGGGCTTGTGGCTGGGAATGGGATGTGTTTGGGCGATTGGTGCGGTTTGAAGAAGGTGGAGGAGGAAAATTGACGGTGGGGTAATCGCATTTGAACTGTCAGCACTGGGATATGACATGGCCAACATACCTGCAATATTGGCATTTTCCCTTGAATGGATTGGGTGAAGTAGTGGCTCGGTTTTGTGGGGGTGTTGGCAATATAGGATGGTTTGGGTAAGGACGGGTGGGTGTATGGGAGGTATGGGTTTTGGTTTGGGCAACATGGGCTGAGATAGGGAAGGAAGATGAGGGAGTTTGTTGTTTAAGAGTAAGCTCATGATGATTGAGCTTCTCATGAAGGGCTTCGAAGGTGATGGGGTCATCACGGGCACGAACGGAATCGACTATGGATTTGTAGGTGTCATAGTCGAGACCCTTGAGAACGGTGGCAACAATGTCTTCGGGATCTAGGGGTTTTCCCAAAATAGCTAGTTTGTCGGCGCAAGCTTTGATAGCTTGCATGTAGTCCGAGATAGAGAGGGAAGATTTGGTGATAGAAGAAAGATTGTCTTTGAGTTGAAGTATGTGACCTCTAGAGGGATTGGCGTAGGTTGTCTTGAGGATTGTCCAAGCCTCGTTGGAGGTTTTGGCTTGATAAACAAGGGGAGCGACAGAGGTGTCCAAGGTTCCAAGGAGGGCACTAAGAATGAGCCGATCCTGTCTATTCCATGTTTTGAAGGCTGGGTTTGGTGTTTCTTTGCCATTAATTGTGACGATTTCGGTGGGTGCGGGGTGGGTGCCATCTACATATTGCAGAAGATCTAGGCCAAAGAGAAGGGACGTCACTTGTGACGATCAAACTAGGTAGGTGAGGGGTGTTAGGGTTTTGCATTGAGAGAGATTAACCAAGAGGATGGGGCGATTGGGTTCATCGGTGTTAGGGATGGCGTTAGAGGTTTGGCCAGCCATGTTGGGTGAAGAAGATGGCAACTGGGAGAAAGGAAGGAAAATTGTTCTATTGATCACAATAGCTCTGATACCATGTAAAAACTTTGGCAAATGATGATTATTTCATTTCACAACTGAAGAATATATATACATGTGGGAAGCTATATGAAAGGGCTAAAACTAAGAGGCACAAATAAATAAATACATTAACCAAATTAAAGGGATAAGCTGTGCGTGAATCTGAAGTGGAATCAGCCAAGGAGAGCATCAGTCAGATTGAGGCGGGCGCCTCCCATAGGATGAGGCGGCTGCATGGGAGGCCGAGGCTCCAGGCGGGTCATGGACAATTTGAGGCGGGCGCCTCCCACAGGATGAGGCGGCCGCATGGTTCACAGAAACTCCAGCCTTGGTGTTTTCAAGTTGAAGCGGGCGCATGGATTTTAGAGAGGCGGGCGCCTCACTTGTTGGTGAAGCCTGTTGATTCTTAACAGTTTATTTGTAGTTCTATGAAAAGAAGAGGATATAAATGTCCAAAACACTATTCATTATTTGCTATTTTGGGAATAAAACAAAGTAGGACTCTTGGTCTGAGATGGATCAAAAAGGAAAGTAGAACTCTTTTTTCTTTTATTTTTTATTTTTTAAATTACATCTCAAATCGCGTACAAAAAAACATCTCAAATTGCTAGGGTTTCATCGAGCACTGATTATGGAGGATTGTTCATGAAGCAAATTCAAATGAGCAAGGATCTTGGCAGCCAGAGACTTCATCTCACCATTTCCTCTTTGTCTGATCTCAACTAATGGCATCTGAGCCGACGACTTGTATTTTCTTTAAATTCGTGTAGTCTAAATATCCTTTCCAAGGCCCCCAGAGCTCGATCTTGCAAAAAAGGGCTAGATAAACTCAGCAATTTTATAATGGCCGCAACGGCATTGCCTTCGTCTAGCACTTTACTCCCACGCTGCAATAGTTCACCTTCTATTAATGTCAAGAGTGCCCCTAAAGAAGCTTCACAGCTCCAAAGATTCGGCTCTCCAAGAACTCGCACTAGGGATCTTACAGCATTAGCTTCCACATGACAGAATGAGGACTCGGTGGTACAAACACCCACGTGTAGAGTACAAACAGTTTCAAGGGAGCCAAAACAACAAGTGAAAAGACCCTTCTTCTCAACTGGTCTGGTCAAGGTAGAGGAGCTTTCTGAAAACTGCCCAAGTGAGCGGGCGACATTTTGTTTTGTCAAAGCGCACTGTAGCTAGCAACCGCACTAGAGTGGTGATAACGCCGGGCCTACTTTCTTCTCGCAGCTTTTGCATTCCATTTTAAGTCATCATAAAGTTGGTTCGAGCCGCATTCTCCGCCACAGTCGAATTTGAATAAATGCCCTCTTAAGGTAGTTTTGACTAGATCACCTTCTTGTGTTTTCTCATCGCTCTCGCCATTCAAGTTTTGGTTCAATTATTTGAACATGAAAACCAAACCGATGAGCAAATGTCATGAAGTCTGTTTTGTTGCCTTACAAAAGATGGAGATGATAGCACCTTTATAAATATTATATAGGAGAGTCTTTTGCCATTCTCAGGTTAAGCCACGTGGATTTATGACGTGGAATTCCATGTCATCATTCCATCATTTCATTGGCTGATGCTTCATTATTTTTCAAGCGGTTGATTGCTTAAGGTGACGTGGAAAGCTATTTGAATGAGAATTTTAGGGGAGTTTCGAAGCATTCATCGGAGGAGGTTTGCAGAAATGAAGGAATCTGTGTGGCGTTGTGATGAACCCCAAGCGCCGGTTCCGTTTCACTGCCAATTTGTCCAAGCGCTATGAGGCTGCTGCAATGCGTCGTACCAATCAGGTTTTCTTACTTTTTGATCTTGCTTTTCAAATTATTACTTAGTTTTTTGTATCTATCCCAAAAACACCATATCATTTTCTATCCCATTTGTCAAAAACAATGAACTTAATTTAAAATGTGAATTAGTTGGGAAGAATCATATTCAAATTTCAATGACGAATATACCCATGTTGAATTGTAGCATAAACATAACATCAAGACTATTGTAGTAATTACAAATTTCATAAGCAAATGACATTGTTGTCTTTGAAAGTTACGTTTCTGAGCGAGAAAAGTGGCAATGGCTTTATATATAGTATAAATAACATTACAAGTAACGGGCTTGCTATAAGACCATTTACAATGGCTTATTGAATTATTTTTTTAAGTAGTTGAAACCATTGCAAGGGTAGTGAAACCCATTTTCAATAGTTGGAAAAAAAAATGTTGAATTTATTCAATAGGTATAGAATCCAAGAGGGGCCGGCTGAATGGATACATGGCGCCCTGTGATTGGGCCTTCATGGCGCGTGCCATACACGCGCCGACAGAGGTGCGTGTATGAGGCAGAAAACCTTTTTTTTATTGGGACACTTGACGTCCGCTTATTGGCTGGTTGGATTTCATATTTTTTTATCCGATTTCTTTGATCTCAATTATTTTATAATAAATTATTATTTTTAAAAAAAAATTTACACCAAAATTCATTATTTTTTTTTTCTCTTGTTTCATTTGAGATATTGAAGATTTACCTTGATTTTTACTTTTTGACTAATTATAAAGTTGAAAAATAAAAAAAATTAGAATTTAGAATTTTTCAAACCACTCTTCTTCTCCGTTTCTCTCTATTTTCAGCGATACGTTTAGGGCCTGCAAGAATCTGTCCACAACCTTATCTCAGAATTCGCTTAAACTCGCCATATCAATTAGCGAGTTTGAATCTCGCTTAAACTTGCCAAATCACTTGGCGAGTTTTATTTCCATTTAATTTTCTTAAAATGCAGGAATAAAAAAGAAAATTTTGAAAAAAAAAATAAAAGAACTCGTCATTCCATTTGGAGAGTTTGAATGGACAAATGTCAAACTCGCTAAATGGATTAGCGAGTTTTGAAAAAATGGACATTTTGATAAATAGTTTGGAAGGATTGTTATTTTGGAAATTATATTTTTAAAAAGGAATATTTTGAAAAAAAAAATCTTGATAGAAGACTATTAAAAAGTTATTTTTACTGAAAACACGCATCTAATTCACATTTTTTGGGTTCACATTTTTGGGTTGGGTGAGGGCCTCTCTCATGTAATTATTCCCAATTTAGTTTTTGAAACATAGATTGGTTTGCAAAAGACTCCATCCCATCCCACGCACAGACCAACCAAGAATGTTGAGACTGAGCCCAAATGGCATATGCCTAGCCCCCCTTTTCTTTTGACGCCGGCCAAAATTCCTCAATTTCAATAATTTCTCAACTCCTTCGTCTTCATGTAAGAAGCCTATGGCAAGAAACGAGGATCATATTCAAACACGCGCAATATTAACCCTGGTGAAACAGTTAAATGAAATCGACTCCACCAAAATTTCTAGAAGATGTTATCCTATAAGTGCTTGTTGTTAGAAACCACCACCACCTCTTTCCTCTTCTAGATGCTTCTGGAAAATCACCGCCATGGATAAAGAGCAAGGAAGCAACTGGAATTAACATGACTTAAATGAAGAATCAAGAAATAATCTGGAAGCTTCTCACTGGCTCAAGTAGATGCGGCAACTATAGAAGAATCTAGAGATCTCTACATTTTACCTAATAGACTTAGTACAACTATAAATAGAGGTGAGGGCTTTTGTGGTTTTCATTCTGGTGTGAGTCTAGTCCAAGAGTGTTTGGGTGAGTGACTGGTCAAAGTGAAAGAGAGTCATGAGTTGTGAGGCTTCTCTTTGTGAGTTGCAACTTAGTAGTTATTAGTGTGTACATTAAAGGATTGTACTATGTCCTTTTGTAAGTACTAAGGTAATAATAATAGTGTTTATTATTACTTGTACCAAAAATCAATAATTGGTATCGGAGCGGTATGACCCGGGATTGTGAGAATCGTTGCCGAGGCGTTGTTCGGGATCGTTGCGTGTGCATAGTAGGAGACCGTAAAGCTCGTGGGTGGAGACCATGCTTACTTAGGCGAGGTGCACAAGCGTATCAAGTCACAATGGTAGATCCGGCAAGCGCATTTGGTGGAGTCAGGAGACTCAACAATGGCAATTACAAGTATTGACGAACGTGTATGCAGTCGTACTTACAAGGACAAGAGTTGTGGAACATTGTGAGTGGTAGCGAGACCACGCAACCAAAAAAAGAGGACGCTCAAGCATTTCGCAAATGGGATGCCTAAGCCAGGAACGCTATGTACGCGCTAAAAATTAGCGTCGAGGAGGAACCGGTAGAACACGTCGAAGATGCGGAAACCCCAAAGGAGATATGGGACACCTATGCGGCATTATATTCAAGGACTAACGAGGCTCGTCTCCAGATGCTCGAGAATGAGCTACTCAGACATACGTGTTTCAAATTATTCATAATGTCGATTTTCAATCAATTTGATGATCACATAAAACTGCAAATTACTCGATCCACCATGTTTAGCAGAAACATCAAACATTATATCCATATATACCCGCATCATTTTCAATACGAAAAGGAAAGTACACACCAATACCGCTATCAAATGAATGTGGATACCTACAAATTATTTTCAACTCATATAAACTCCGATCCACACGCATCTCTTTATATAATTCATCAACCAATTGATTGTACCTCCATCTACAATAAGCCCTAGTCGCACATTTTGGCCCTTTTTATAAATGAGGACCAATAAATGGACATTCATCATCACCTTCCCAATAGCACATGAAAATTAGTGAATCTCCGTTCATTTTTTACCCTACATTACAAAATAAAAGTGTTAAAACATTAAAAAACCTAATTTTAACATTCATATATATACATACATATATATATATATATATATATATATATATATATATATATATATATATATATATATATATATATATATATATTACTAACTCTATATTTAAACACAAGTATATATAATTATTGAGATATTGAAGATTTACCTTTATTTTTACTCTTGACTAATTATAAAGTTGAAAAATATAAATATTTAAAATTTTTCAAACCACTCTTCTTCTCCCTTTCTCTCTGTTTTCAGCGATACGTTTAGGGCCTGCAAGAATCTGCCCCCAACCTTATCTCAAAATTCGTTTAAACTCACCATATCAATTGGCGAGTTTGAATCTCGCTTAAACTCGCCAAATCACTTGGCGAGTTTCATTTCCATTTTATTTTCTTAAAATGCAGGAATAAAAAAGAAAAATTTGAAAAAAAAATAAAAGAACTCGTCATTCCATTTGGAGAGTTTGAACAACAAAGGTCAAACTCGCTAAATGGATTAGCGAGTTTTGAAAAAATGGACATTTTGACAAATAGTTTGGAAGAGTTGTTATTTTGGAAATTATATTTTTAAAAAGGAATATTTTGAGAAAAAAAATCTTGATAGAAGACTATTAAAAAGTAATATTTACTGAAAACACGCATCTAATTTAGAAATGGGTTGATTACAAATTAGGTCCTGAAGTCTCACATGAAGTCCCAAAGAGGGGCCTGCCTTTTTTTTTAGCGATTTAGGGCCTGACTTCACATTTTTTGATCAAATCAGGGCTTTTTGACGATTTCCATCCAAATAATCCGTTAAGTTAAAGAATAGGTAACGAAGGGACTAGTTTATAATGATTAATAGTTTTAAGGGGTCAAATGCAAAGTTTAAATATAAAGTGTTCAAAATTTATTTCTTTTCCCAAAATAATTAATATTATCTTAATTCTAAAATAATTAATATCCGGAATAAATATATGTTTTTTAATTATTATATTAAAAAAATAAAAATATTATTTTTTTATGTTAAAAAATAATTAATGTTCGTATACTGGTTTTAAAAATAAAATAATTTTAAAAATAAGAAAACCTTTAATGTTTTAAAATTTTAAAATTAATTTATTTAAAAAAAATATTTTAGTTTTTTTTCCCAAAATAATTAAAATTATATTAATTATTAAATAATTAATAGTTTTGAAAAAAATATTTTTTTACTTTTTATGTCACAAAACAAAATTAATTTATTTTTTATTATTATGTTAAAAAATAGTTAATGTTCGTAATATATTAACATTATATTAAATACTTAAAATTTTCAGTTTTTTAATACATTTAAAAACTAAAAATTAAGGAATATTATAAATCAAAAATTTATATTTTTAAAGACAATTTTATTTTTTTGAAAAAAAAACTAAAATATTTTTTTTTAAATAAATTAATTTTAAAATTTTAAAACATTAAAGGTTTTCTTATTTTTAAAATTATTTTATTTTTAAAACCAGTATACGAACATTAATTATTTTTTAACATAAAAAAAATTATTTTTCTAATATAAAAATTAAAAAACATATATTTATTCCGGATAATAATTATTTTAGAATAAGATAATATTAATTATTTTGGAAAAAGAAATTAATTTTGAACACTTTATAATTAAAATTTGTATTTGAAACCTTAAAACTAATAATCATTATAAACTAGTCCCTTCGTTACCTATTCTTTAACTTAACGGATTATTTGGATGGAAAACGTCAAAAAGCCCTGATTTGATCAAAAAATGTGAAGTCAGGTCCTAAATCGCTAAAAAAAAAAAGTCAGACCCCTCTTGGAGACCTCATGTGAGACTTCAAGCCCTAATTTGTAATTAACCCTTTAGAAATTGATACTTTCTTTTCATTTATATTTTATTTTAAAATTATCACGTACTCCCTCCGTCCCACAATAATATCGAAAAATTTCCCTTTTGGACGTCCCACAATAATCAATAATTTCCCAAAATGGAAGTAGGACCCACTTCTCTCTACTCACAACACTTTTTAAATTTACTATTCTCTCCACTCATTCTCTCTCCTATTTTACTTTTACACTCACAACACATTACCTTTATCACTTTTTACCTTAATCTCCGTGCCGGGCCAAAATTTCTACATAATCATGGGACGGAGGGAGTATATCATACCGTACATTTAATTCACATTTTTTGGGTTCACATTTTTGGGGTTCACATGTAATTATATTTTGGGGTTGGGTGAGGCCTCTCATGTAATTATTCCCAATTTAGTTTTTGAAACATAGATTGGTTTGCAAAAGACTCCTTCTTCTATCCCATCCCACCAAGAATGTTGAGACTGAGCCCAAATGGCATATGCCTCGCCTCCCTTTTCTTTTGCCGCCGGCCAAAATTTCTCAATTTCAATAATTTCTCAACTCCTTCTTCTATCTCATCCTCTACCCTTTTAACTTTCCCTCCTAATCATATCAGATTTGATAATATCACTGAACTCGACCATGCTCTCCAACTGTTCGATGAAATGCTCCAAACGCAGCCTCGCCCTTCAATCAAACACTTTAACCATCTGATTTCAGTCATTGTCAAGATGAGACATTTTTCACCCGCCCTTTCTCTTTTGAATCAATTGCATTTGCTGGGTATTTCAAATTTATATACCATCAACATTTCCATTAATTGTTATTGCCATTTAAACCGGTTGAGTTATGGGTTTGCAATGTTGGGCCGCACCTTTAGGCTTGGTTATGTGCCCTCCGTTGTTACCTTCAACACTCTTTTAAATGGTCTTGCTTTAGAAGGTAGGATTGTTGATGCTGCCGAACTATTCAAGAAATTGGTCAGACAGAAAATTTGTGAACCTACTAAGGTTACATATGGGACTATAATGAATGGCCTATGTAAATCTGGGAAAACAACCATGGCTATTAACTTACTCAGAGCAATGGAAGAAGAAGGTTTTACAGCTGACGTGATATCCTATAACACAATTATTGATGGTCTGTGCAAGGACAAAATGATCGATGATGCTTTGAAACTCCTACAAGAGATGATTGATAAAAGCATTTTGCCAAATGTCGTTACTTACAACTCTTTGATTCAGGGTCTGTGTTACTTGAGTCGTTGGGGAGAAGCCACAGAAATGCTAGACGAAATGTGCAAGAAACAGATCTATCCTGATGTATGCACATATAATATATTAGTGGATGCACATTGCAAGGAAGGAAAGATGAAAGACGCCGAGGATATCATCCTTAAAATGATTCAATATGGTGAGAGACCAAATGTAGTTACCTATACCTCACTAATGGATGGTTATTGCTTGCAAGGGAAAATGAGTGAGGCGAATAAAGTTCTTTGTTCCATGGTGCATAGGGGAATTGTGCCTAACATATTTAGTTATAACACTCTAATAAATGGTTTTTGCAAGAAGGCAAAAGTGGATGAGGCCATGCATTTGTTTCGGGAAGTTGTTCGCAAAGGATTGAAGCCCGATATTGTTACTTATAGCACCCTGTTACAGGGCTTGTTTCACTTGGGTAAATGTTCAACTGCTCGGGATTTACTTGCCGAGATGCAAGCCGATGGTGTAACTCCCGATCTTCAAACTTATGCTATTGTGCTTGATGGGCTTTGCAAAAACAACCGGATTGCGAAGCATTATCTTTGTTTAGTTCAATGGAAACTCGTGGATCGAATTCTAATGTTGTTCTTTATAGCATTCTCATTCATGCTACCGGAAGTGTGGGAAGTTTGATACCGCAAGTGGTCTTTTTGAAGAACTTTGTTCCAAAGGTTTACAACCCGATGCCGCGACGTATAACTCGCTCATATATGGTCTATGTCAAGAAGGCCTTGTGGAGAAAGCAAAAGAAATTCTTATCAAAATGGAAGAGAATGGTTGCATACCAAATGACGTTACTCACAATATTATACTGCAAGGACTTCTCAAGAACAATGCAGGTCATGAGGCTGTGAGACTTCTAGGGAAATTGGTTGAAATTGGTTTCTCACCTAATGATTCTACTCTTTCCATGTTAATAGACTAGCCTAAGCCCGTGTCCAAGGCCACGCTTACGTTTTTTTTTTTTTTTTTTTTATATATATCACAAAAAAAAAAAAAAACATGTATGTCGCACGACATACAAAGGTGGGAGGGCAAAACGGGAAAGGGAGTGAATAGTGAGGGCAAAATGGTAATGTCGGCGGATGCTACTATTCATTGTACTGTGCACTTGCTGAGTTGGACACCCTCCATTTATACTATAGATATACTCCCAGCTGAAGGACAGGATTCTACTCTACTCAACATGATTAGAATGTTTGTGCCAAAGGATAAAAAATGAAAATTCTCTCTTTCCTGCTCATGAGAAGCTGCATGTTAGTATGTACTCCTCCCCCCCCCCCTATATTATTCACATTTATTCAATGGACATTTGAAGAGAAATGGGTTTAAGGAGTTTCTCACCTGAGTTTCTACTCTTTCCATGTAAGTATGTACTCCTCCCCCTCCCATAACAACTTGCAACATTTTGCTCTTACACAAAATTAAGGAGTATATATATATATACATAGTATAAATGAGGGAAGGGTTGCTACAGTACTATGAATAGTGTCAAGCGGGGAATTTCCCATTTTGCCCTCATACATTTGTCCCTTTCCCATTTTGCCCTTAAAAAAATATTTTTTCTAAATTAAAAAAAAAAAAAACCCGTGTCCTTGGACACGGGCATGTACTAGTATATACTCCCTCCGTGTCGGGTGAATGGACACCAAAAAATTGGGCACAATAACTAAGAAAAAGAAAAGAATCTTCACTATTCCCTCCACTCATTCTCTCTCCTACATTATTTTAATACTCACAACACCCATTATAATTTACTATTCCCTCCACTCATTCTCTCTCCTATTTTACTATTACACTCACAACATTCTTTCCATTTTGGGCAGTCTCCAATCACGTGAGACGACCCAAAAAGGAAATAAGTCTCCATTCACCCGACTCGGAAGGAGTATATATATATATAAAGTATTGTGAGTGAGTGAGAAAAAGGTTGTGAGTATAACAAGTGGGCTAGGGTAAATAAAATAATAATAAAAAGTGGACATTTTAGGAAATGTGATTTACCATTGGGACACACAAAAAAGGAAATTTGTGCAAGTTGTGTGACAGAGGGAGTATACTCTAAGCAAGGACTAACTTCTATTTTTTTTCAATATGATCCAAAAGTTTGTGCCTTGAAATAATCAAACATCCGCTACCAACCCTAGAACTTCCCCAAACAGTAAAAGAAACGATATTGGTGTAATCCTTTTGCAACATTGTAGCGGCGTTATTTTCAGGAATTAAAGCGAGGTTAAGCTAAAACAAGATATCTTATCTACTTTTTGTATCAATAAATCATTACTTGGTAACCAAGCTTGATGATTTTGTTATTTGGTTTTATAAGGTGACACCACTTTTTGGAACATCAAATATGTTACACTTGTTCTGTTTGGATGGTTTGGTGTTTTGTTGATCCCTACCTTTCTTATTATACAATTTCTCTTGGAATAATATGAGTCAAAAGGTTCTTATTATACATTTTATATTGAGAGAAACCACTTACAGAAGTTTTGAATGTAGTTGAAGCTAAGCAAAAGTAGTAGTTCCAAGAAAGGCAGCATTACAAAAGAATGAATTTGACAGATAGAAGCCTCATTCAGCAGTTTGTAAGCCTCGATGAAGAAGTCAAACATAAAGAGGGATTCAACAACATTCCTGATCAAGAAGTCAAGCAACACAAGAAATCCCTGTAGTTGAGAGAAAATCAAGGCCAGCGTCCTCGATGGAAAGACTCTCACCTTCATGCTCACTGCTTGAAACAATTTGGTAAATTAAGGTGCTTGTGGACTTGTCAGTTAATTTGGATTGTTTGATGTGTTTTCTCGTGCTGTTGTGGGCGTATTGACTACCTGTATTGTGGGTCCCACTAGAAAATCCTAACCCACTTATCATATTCACTCCCATTCCCACTCACAGTACTTTTGAATATATATATATATATATATATATATATATATATATATATATATATATATATATATATATATATATATATATATATATATATATATATATATATATATATATATATATATATATATATATATATATATATATATTCTCTTCTTAATTCATGTTTAGGAACAAAATGTTGCAATATGTTATGGGACGGAGGGAGTATATGCCTTTAGCAACCGTTACTGAAAATGAAAAATCAACCTCACCTTCTTATCCATTCAATTTATAACAATCCTCTTTATCGCGTCCTTCCAGGTACAATAGCTATAGAATGCACCCTTGATTACTCACCTTCTTATGAATGGCCTATGCAAAACTGGGAAAACAACCATGGCCATTAAATTACTCGGACAAATGGAAGAAGAAGGTTTTATGGCTAACATGATATCATATAGCATAATTATTGATGGTCTATGCAAGGACAAAATGATTGATGATGCTTTGAAACCCTTGCTAGAGATGATTGATAAAAACATTTTTCCAAGTACTACAGGTTTTCTTACAGATCGTTAAAGAGAGTGAGTGATATGTAACATTTTTCAAAATGAAAAGTTGCACGTGGATAACGTTATAGGTGTTTCTTTTCAGTTAAAAATACAAAATTTCGACTCTCATTCCCGTAATCAGTAGATGATCTAGATGCTGCTAACTGCAAGTATAGCTGTTCATTTTCTTACTGCTGGGGTTGCTGCCTCATCGTTCTTTTATCGGATTTGTAAACATCCTGGTGCTGCTTACCCTTTTTCAGGAATTTGCTGGACAGAATCAGAGATCAAGAAGAGATCGGATGGTTATGTTCCTCGGCCTCCTGGTAGTTATAGCGATGGCGATCTTTTCTATGGTAGTCTTGATGGATCTTGTGATATGGTACTGATGAAATGCTGCGAGGAGATGGAGGGGAAATACATGGATTTCATTTCTGATTTGTCTAAGAAGAAGGTAGTTTCTGTGGGTCCCCTTCTCGTTCATGACTCGATCTATGTCCATGATGACAACGAGCAGACTGAGATTCTTGAATGGTTGAGCAAGAAGGAGGAATCATCGACTCTGTTTGTGTCGTTTGGGAGTGAATGTTCTTGTCAATAGAGGAGATGAAAGAGGTAGCTCATGGGTTGGAGGGTAGTAAAGTAAATTTCATATGGGTCATTCGGATTTCTCCCGGAGAGGAGAAGAAGATTATGAATGTTGAAGAGGTTTTACCAGAAGGGTTTCTTGAGAGGGTGAAGGAGAGGGGCAAAATTGTGTTTGGGTGGGCTCCACAGGTAAGAATTTTGAAGCATGCTAGTATAGGTGGATTCTTGAGTCATTGTGGATGGAGTTCAATAATGGAGAGTTTGAGCTTTGGGGTACCAATCATAGCAATGCCATTGCAGTATGATCAGCCTATAAATGCTAGAATGCTGGTGGAAGTTGGTGTTGCTATGGAGGTTTTGAGAGATGAAAATGGTGTGGCTAAACGGGAAGAGGTCGCGAAGGTAATAAAAGAGGTGGTGGTGGAGGAAGGCGGGGGAGATTTAAGGCGGAAAGCGAGAGAGTTGGGAGAGAAAATAAGAGCAAAGGGAGATGAAGATATTGATTGCTTGGTGGAGGAATTGCAACAACTTTGCAAGAAATATAATGGGAACATGGCTGAAGAAATTGTTGATGCTGGGAATTAAGGCTATTACTACCTCCGTCCCAAAATGAAAGTTCAAAAAACTTTCAAATTTACTCTCGATATCAAGAGCAAATTTGAATGTTTTTTGGACATTTATTTGGAACGGAGGTAGTATTAATGTTGGGGTGTTTGTTATTTCTTGCAATGGTTATTTGATTGTAGTGGTACCAGTTTCAAGCCTTTCTATTTTTTGGACTTATATTTGATTCTATATAACCAAGTGTTACTGTTTCTAGTCTTTTAATTCACTGTTAGGGTGTGTTCCCGAGTTTTTAAAACGGTGGGAAGGAAAGGAAAATGAAAGAAATCTAAAATAATTTTCTTTTTAAACGTGCTCTCAAGATTTTTTAGAAAGAAATTGGAGAGAAAGGAAATGAAATTTTTTGAGCATTTCCCTCCTACCCAATCCTCCCAAATTCATCATAATAGCCCTCGGGAGCACACCCTTAACTCGAGGGCTATTATGATGAATTTGGGGTTTCTGCCATCCGATTAAACAGTCAGGAATCAGGATGTTGTTCGTTAGATGCATTAGATTGTTGCACGCTCTGAATCCGTACTACAATAGAACTAGAAACGGGTGAAACATGACCACATACTAGTACAATCTTTTGTGGTCGTGCCAATGTAATATCATCCATCACCAACTGTTTGTTTGACATAATGCCCCAAAGAACTCTTCCTATACATCTCTCTCTCTCTCTCTCTCTCTCTCTCTCTCTCTCTGCACATGGATGAAGTTTAACTATTAAAATGACTGACCAAAGTCATGCTGAATCATGTACTACAAATTGAAGGCTTAACAAAACCAATTTTGGGTAACAAAATGGACAAAACATGCATGGGCCTTCATGTACTAGAAAGTAAGTGACAAAATATGCATGGGCCTTTTTTTTTTTTTTTTTTTGTTGATACCCATGTTCCGAGCTTCGCCGGACTAATCCTGAACCACCAGTTACCGGCCCCTCAGTTACAAGGCATTTACATCACCAATAAATTGGCTGCTCTAGCTGCTGCTCCTACCAAGATTCGAACTCCTCATGCTGAGGTTGCAAGCCCATTCGAACTCCTCACGCTGAGGTTGCAAGCCCAGTGTTGGTCCCAAAGGTGGCAACAAGGGTGAAAATACAGCTAGAGGGGGGGTGAATAGCTGTATTAAAATTTTTCGCCCTCTTATAAAAACTAAACCTCTTGCTTACAAAATCCTCTTGCAGTTGATAATAGACTGTAAGTGATAGTGTAAAATGCACAGCGGAATAATAGAGTGTAATGCGGTTTTGCAGAGGCGGTTTGTAAAATGCGGTTTTGATATGCGGTTTTGGGAAGTGCAGTTTTACAAACACGTGTGGTTTTGACTTTGTTAACTCTAAACACTATTTCACAATTATGGATAACTAAATAAAGATCAAACAGAGATAGAGATAAATAATTAGTTATCACAGGAAATATAAATGCAGAAATATAAGAACAAGTGATTTGGAGTGGTTCAATCGATAAACGATCTACGTCCACTACCAAGATGGTTAGTCTTGGATTTCTAAGAGAGATTTTATATTAAGTATTTGAGAGATTACAAAGTACAATAAAATCTTTTCTATGAAGAACAAATCCAAAACTATAACCAGTGTATCTCAAATGTATAATCTATGTGATTAAACAAGTGAGGTGTGTGTGTGAGAACAAGATCAAGGCTCTTTAAATCTGTGAGATGTAGAGCTCAATGATTCTTGAATGTGTTAAGGCTTGATTTCTGGGCTAGGAATATTTCTTGAAGGAAGAAGATGAAGATTCAAAGGATTGAATAATTTCTGGGCAGAGCTTCAGCTTCTATGAACACAGCACTTCTCAATTTTTCAAGCAATCTTCAAATGGTGAAGATTAGGGGTATTTATACCCAAACATCAAGAAACTAGCCGTTGGATACAGCTGTTGTAAGGACAGTACTTGATGCAATCCTATTGGTCCACAGCAACCACTTTTGTCCTTTGGTACAAATTGTGCGCAGATAAAGCTGATCAGGCTCCAGCTGCAAGCAATGAGGTTAGGACACCTGTCACCTTTTCAAGATCCTTGCAGATCTTCTCTGACATTGAATCACGTGACAAGATTTGGTGGTTGACTTTTGATATTGCTGACGTGGATTCCAACGGATAAAAAGTGGTTCTCTCCAAGTAGCCAATCATTGGATGCGGTTGGTGAGATGCGGTTAGGGACATGCGGTTTTGCTACACCAGGAGGTTGCATGGATGCGGTTGCCCATGAACTGCACAGGTGCGGTTCAAAGGCGGTTGCATGCGGTTGATTCAATAAGCAGATTCAAGGTAGAACTACACTTGCGGTTTACAAGTGCGGTTTATAGGGCGGTTTTGAATACTGCTGGAACTGCAACTTTGCTTCCAATGAGTCTTGTGCCAGTCTTCAAGCCTAAATGTAACCTATTCTATAAAATGGACTTAGCTAAAAAATTGAAGTCTAAGCTTCATTACATAGGGTCCTAAAGTCCTTAAAAATAGACAGGAGGTTATGGTATTAATCAAATCTAATACAAAATAGGAGGGTTAAAACATGCATACCCAACACCCAGCAATGCTGCTTCCTTAACTGCACGGATGTGCCCTGAAGGCTTCTAAGAAACCTGAAACTCATGATAATTTCACATAATGATTCTAGTGGGAATTGAACATCGGACCTCTCCGTAGGAAAGTTGCACAGCATACCACAAGACCAACCTTAGGTATATGCATGGGCCTTCATGTACTAGAAAGTAATTGAAGGCTTAACAAAACCAATTTTGGGTAACAAAATGGACAAAACATGCATGGGCATGTACTCTACTCTTACTCTTAGCCTCGGTTTGTTTGGGCATTTTTCGGTTTGTTTGATAATATTTCGGTGTTTGGTAAGCATGTGAAAATAAAGTAAACAATATTTTTTGTCATTCAATCAATGAAAAATATGTTTGTTTTCTAAGAAAAATAACTTCTGATTATTTCCTCCTCAAAACATTTTTCGAAAATTGCTTCTTGAGACTCTCACACCACCCACATTTCCCAACCCCTACCTTTACCCCTAACCATTACCGAAACACCTAAACCCCACAACCACCCTCACCTCCTACTGCACCCACCCACCCATCCATCCACAACCCAGTAAAAAAAAATTATTCATTAAAATTATCCCTTAAAAACTCCCCCTACCCACCCACCTACCCCCATCCTGATCAATTTTTTTTCGCTCATATTAAAATATTTTTTAACAACTTTGCTGCCGCCTCCCTAACAACCACCCACCACCCCCCTATCCCCCGCCAATTCTTTTTGCCGTATTAAAATTATTTTTTTAACAATTTCCCAACCCCTACCTCCACACCCTATCAAAAAAAAAAATTACTCATTAAAATTATCTTTTAACAACTCCCCCACCCACCGCATACCCTACCATACCCCACCCCATCCCCCTCTATCCCACCCACCTTCCCACCCCACCACACACCCTATACCCCCCTCCCATTCACCACCCATTTCTAACCCCCTACGCCAATCCTTCACTCCCTAACTACCCCTACCACTTCCCACCGCCTACACCTACCCTTACCCCCACCACATACCCTACCCTACCCCATCCTACCTACACTTATATCCCACCCATCACACACCCTATAACCCCCCATTCACTCACCCATCCCTAACCACCCTACGCTAACCCTTCACCCCATAACTACCCCTACACCTACCCTTACCCTTATCCCCACCCTCAATCACTCATTAATCCACTCCCAACCCTCACCTCACTCAACTTTTATTCTACCATGTCTACTGACCCATTTTCACCGTTCTATCATATCCTATTCTATCCTATCCTAACCCCCACTTCACCCATCTCCACTACCTACCTCACCCGTATCTCATATTGTGTTTTTATTGAGAAATATTTTTTTAGATTTATTAAAAATATGAAATTGTTTTATGAAAACATTTTTCTTATATTTATAAAAAAAAACAATCGATTGTCAATTTTCAAGAAATATTTTTTATTTTCAAAAAGCATTTTCTAGAAATCATTTTTCGAAAATCGGGCGGAGCCTTAGTCATTAAAGTGGTCCATGTGGATAATCATTAGCTTATGAGTAGGAACGAGCAATTAGATACGGCTGTTCTTGCCCCTCTGCCCCCAATCCCCAAACTACCCAGAGAGAGAGAGAGAGAGAGAGAGAGAGAGAGAGAGTAATGGGATTCTCTTCGTTGTTAGCTCGCCGTTTTCGCTCCTCTTCTTTGTCCTTCTCCATTCCCGCAATCACCCTCAACACATTTTCACACCCTCAATCGGACCTAACGAAGGCCGCGGTCGTGGTTGCAAACTCCGGCGACAAGAAGCAATCCACATTCACCGCATGGATAACCTCTTTTCTTCTACCGGCTGTCCTTGCTGTCTCCGCCGGTTCAATTGGCCTGCGTTCACGCAACGACGCCGTTCTGTGTGATGCCCCCAATCTCAGTAGTGATGTTCGGTACTCATCTTCCTTGCCGCTCTCCACAACACACTGAAAGTAAACAATAAATAAATAAAGACAGTTTGCTTTTTGTAGGCCAAATTCTAAATATTAAACTTTTGTCAGTATTTTATTCAGATTGATTCTAAATATCAAAATGAATGTCCGAAATAATTTCAAATTTGCTATTGATTGATCAAGAGCAAATTCGGAAAACTTTTGGAAATTTGTTTTGGGACAGAGGCAGTAGTAGTAATGATCACACTATATGATTGCAAAGTGCAAATTAAAATTGCTGCCTACTAAAACTATTTTCTCACTATGTGTGGGGACCCTAAACTTTCTGATACTCCAAGCTGAAGCCCCGAAACTCGCAGATTTTCTCTAGGGGCAAGTAGGAAGACTAAGGAACTATCCATATCAAGGTTGCTCAAAGTGTATAAAGATTTTCACTTTTTGTCTTTTTAGAGTGTATTGAGTAAGTAAAAGCACATTCAATGAAAACCTTAAAATTTATGGGCCAAGTTCTATCCCAATAAGTTATTTATTTTTTTATTTTTTTGTCGTGAATATAATCAAATCATTAGATCTCTACAAGAATTAGCTTCTAGTCATACCTAATTGTATATCAAGTGGATGTTAAAGACCTCTCTTAATGGTGATTTTGTTAGAAGAGATTCATATGAAACAACCTGAAGTCTTAGAGGTTAAGGAGCAAGAACAAATTTCTGACGATCAACAAAGTCCCTATATGGTTTTAAGAAAGCTCTAGATTTCTGACATGATAAGTTTGATAGAGTTATACTCAATTAGGGTTTAATATCACATTGTGTTTTATATAACAGAGATCATGCAGTTACGTGCTTATTTGGATCAACATTTTGACCTTTCCTAAGACAAAGTATGTTGGATTAGATTCTGACCTTTCAAATTGACATTGCTGCTGGAGGGTTAAGGTTTTTTGACCTCCAGCCTTGTAGACGGATGCTCATCCTCATTATCTGCACTTTAAAATAAAATGAAAAGCTCCTTCAATCCTCTTCTCTGTACAGCGCTTACAATTTTTTGGGGCAACATTTGAATGAACTAGTTTCTTAGTCTTCCTATGAACGTGCCATATAGAAGACATGCTGTGAGTTTCTTGATATCAGTAGTCTCTATCGGTCGTTGTCGTCACCTGCATTTCAGGAGACGATAATGTGTTTAGGACAACAGTCATCCCAACTCTACAGTCCATCCAATTCAAGGATCTAAATTCGTTTGAGTTATTTGTCATTGTCCATTTTGTTGTTCAGTAGCATGCTAGTATTGCGTGTTTGATCTTCTTAACTCTTACTGTATTGTGCTTTAAACATTTTGGATTACTCCACCTGTCCCTTAAAAAATCTTCGTTTTAGTACCTACATAACATGGTTCATGATGTCGTGTATATATATATATATTGTGTGTGTGTGATATAACTCATTTTGGACAAGGCAGTATAATGTGTGTAAGATTGCCACTTATATTTTTCATTTCAGAGGGGTTAACTATGGAGGCAAAGGTAGCACAGATTACGTGGTGAAGGGTTCTCATAAACCAGTCTCACAACAGCTTATTGATGAGCTCAAGGCCATTTGTCAAGTAATAAATTCATCCATTTTCTTGATAGCTTTAAGTATTTCTTCCCCATCTCTTTTGTAGTGGTACTCTTTTCTCATTTAAGCTGCAACCCATGTTTCTATCACACATTTAGTCAATTTTTGCATTGTCCTTTGTGAGCTAAACATGAAAAATACAAGCTTATTGGTTCACAGTAAGCCTTTTTGGTTATCTTGAATTTACAAAGTGGACACTGGTGACTGGGCTGAGACCCTGCATATCAGAGAGGGTGTTGATGACACTATTTTGTTGGTCAGGATAACATGACAATGGATTATGATGAGAGATACTTCCATGGAAAACCGCAAAATAGCTTTCATAAAGCAGTGAATATCCCGGATGTGGTTGTATTTCCCAGGTGTGATATTATATTTTCTGTATACTTCGTTGCTTTTGTCCCTGGTCTCTGGTTTTGTTCATTTTTAGTAGTGGGGAGGCAAACGTCTTGTTAAACTGTTCATGATTTGGAGGACAAACTCGTATTTTATTTTCGAATGTGAAGTGTTTAGTGAGACTTGAGATGTAAATTCTTGGCTACTGACTAGAATCCATTTAATCAGACTCACAGTGGTTGACATCTGTAATTCTGTATGGTTCTGACCTTATTCTCCCTAGGCCATAAAGCAAAGAACCAATATTTTTTTAATTCAAATTGATGAAGTAGTAGGATTTTGTGCATGCAGGTCCGAGGAAGAAGTATCGATGATCGTTCAGTCCTGTAATGAGCATAAGGTATGAGCTTCCGCGTTTGCAAGGATTTTAGGCCTTCTATTTGTTTTAGTTTCATTTTTTTTTCTTTCGCTGCGCGGGGATATGCTTTGTGCACCCGGATGCCCTTTTTTTGTTGTTTGTCAAAATGAAAATCGAATGCCCCATCTCAGTTGGAATAATTGGATAACTTAAATCCTTGTGTTTAAAATAACATTTTCAATCTCACTGAAGCACTAGAAATGGATTTGCATTGGTTTATTTTGTATTTCCTTTTCTGTTCTGATGTGCAGGTCCCGATAGTACCGTATGGTGGAGCTACATCGATTGAAGGTCACACGTTATCTCCAAATGGAGGTGTTTGCATTGACATGACTCTAATGAAAGTATGAACTATCTGTTCTATTGTTGCTACCCATGTTACATTCACTGGCCTTTTGATAATTTAGTACTTATTCATACAAGTTATATGATGCCTAAATGTGATTTAGCTTTCAGTTTGCATTTGTAGGGGTTGGCAAGAGTATTCGACTGCCTTCAATTTTTAGCTTGAATCCTTGTTAGAATCGTTATCATATCCTAAGTTGATTGTGTTCATCTAACTGAAATGAATCATGCTTAATGACAATTGATTTTCTGGATATGTCATGTGTGATTGTGCGTTTGAGTTTGGATTTGAATTTATTGGCCCTGCTAATGTCCCTGGAGATTTGGGGCACTTCTCTATTACATTTTCCTATTTTTGTCCTCGAGTAATTTTCCCTTTTTTGCTTCCTTTTTTGATTGGGCGGATGTCTTCTTCGCTGCTCATATACTTTCTTCTTTGAGCTAATATAATGCTCCCTCCGTCCCTAATACTTGTAGTTTTAAACTTTTCACACATATTGTTTACAACAACAACAACAACAACAACAAAGCCTTAGTCCCAAAATAATTTGGGGTCGGCTAACATGAATCCTCATATGTTATCGTGAAAAAAATAAATCAAAAATAAAATTAACTTAAATCAAAAACATAAAATAAAAAAATAAACATAATAAAAAATAAAAAAATAAACATAAAATAAAAAAATAAAAATTAAAAAAATCAACCCCCCACATGGATTTTTGCCCTCCACTCCGGCCTCTTCAACACCATACTTTCATCCACTCCAAGTAAATTCATATCATTTTCAATTACTCTAATCCAAGTTTGTTTGGGTCTTCCCCTACCCCTCGCCATTTTATCATTTCTCCACTGTTCCGGCCTCCTAACCGGCGCATCACTCGGTCTCCTTCTCACATGTCCAAACCACCGTAGACGATTTTCCCTCATTTTATCCTCAATGGGCGCAACTCCTACTTTACCTCTGATCACCTCATTCCCCAACCGATCCTTTCTTGTATGACCGCACATCCATCGAAGCATACGCATCTCCGCCACATTCATCTTATGCACGTGACACTGTTTCACGGCCCAACATTCGGTGCTTAGTAAAGCAATGCTTCGGCCTAATTGCCGTGCGGTAGAATTTTCCCTTTAATCTATTGGGCATGCCGCGATCACATAGAAACCCCGTAGCACTCTTCCACTTCAACCAACCTCGCTTTAATCCTATGAGCCACATCTCCATCTAATTCTCCATCCTTTTGGATAATGGATCCAAGATAGCGAAAAAACTTAAGCTTGGATAATATTTCCATCAAATGTGACCGCCCGCCTCCCTACTTCCAACTCGCTAAACTTACACTCCAAATATTCGGCCTTGCTTCGCTTAATCGAAAACCTCGAGATTCCAAAGTGTGTCTCCACAACTCCAATTTACTTTCAACACCCTCTCTTGTCTCATCAATCGGCACAATATCATCTCGCGAACGGATACACTTCTGGTATATCATCTTGGGTGACCTCGTCAATTCGTCCATTATCAAAGCAAAAGAAAGGGGCTAAGTGCGGAACCTTGATGCACTCCAATCTTTATAGGGAACTCTTCACTTTTCCAACACTAGTCTCGTACACAAGTACTAACTCCATTATACATGTCCTTGATAATATCAATATATTTCTTTGAAACACCCTTCTTTGCTAATGCCCACCAAAGTACCTCTCTTGGCACTTTATCATATGCCTTCTCCAAATCAATGAAAACCATATGCAAATCTTTCTTTTGATCCCGATATTTCTACATGGTTTGTCTCATAAGATATATTGCCTCCATAGTCGATCTTCCCGGTATAAACCCAAATTGGTTATCCGAAATATCCACAATTTTTCTCAGCTTTTGTGCAATCACTCTTTCCTAAAGTTTCATAGTATGGCTCATTAGTTTGATCCCCGATAGTTGGCACAATCTTGGACATCACCTTTATTCTTATACAAAGGGATCGTAGTACTCTTCCGCCACTCCAATGGCATTGTGTTAACTCTCCATATCTTGTTAAATAGCGTTGTTAACCAATCTACTCCCCTCTCCCCGAAACATCTCCAAACCTCAATTGGTATACCATCCGGTCCAACGGCTTTCTTCAATCTCATCTTTTTCATTGCCATTTCCACTTCACTCTTTCGAATTCTCCGCATAAAATCTCGATTAACCATACTCGAAGAGATATTTAAATCTCCAACATCCTCGCTCTCGACCGCCATCAACAAGTTATCAAAGTACGAACTCCATCTATCTTTTATCTCTTTATCCCCGACTAAAACTCTTTGGTCTAAATCCTTCACACATTTAACCGTCCCAATATCTCGTGTCCTCTTATCCCTCATACGAGCGAGTCTGTAGATGTCCTTTTCCCCTTCTTTTGTATCCAACTTATCATAAAGTTTCTGATTCACCTTTGCTCTTGCGTCTCTTACTGCTTTCTTAGCATCTCTTCTAGCTTCCTTATACTTCTCATAGTTCTCGTCGCTCCTACATTTCCCCAATAATTTGTAGCATTCTCGCTTGCCCTTTATTGCTTGTTTTACTTCCTCGTTCCACCATGATGTGTCCTTACTTGGTGGCCCATTTCCTCTAGATTCTCCAAGGACTTCTTTCGCCACCTCCTTTATGGTATGTACCATCTTAGTCCAAGTCGAATCTATATCCATATCCTCCATATTATCCGCCCAAATACCGGTATCGACCATCTTAGCTACAAATTTCGATTGATTTTCCCCTTGAAGTCTCCACCACTTGATTCTAGGGTCTACCTGTGATTTTCTCTTCCTCGAAATTCTCTTACTTCGAAAATCAAGTACCACCTCGTCTATGTTGAGTTCTTTGTGCTCTCACCCGAACAACCTTGCAATCTGTATAACTCTTTCTACAAGTATTTCTTACTAAGAAGAAGTCAATCCGACTCGCATTACCTCCACTCCTATAGACACCAAGTGAGATTCTCTCTTCTTGAACCAAGTGTTCATTATACTCAAGTCATATGCCAACGCAAAGTCCAGGATACTATTTCCTGCTTCATTCCTCTCTCCAAAACCAAAACCTCCATGTATGCTCTCAAAGCCATATCGACTAGACCCCACATGTCCGTTCAGATCACCACCAATCACTAATTTCTCACCACTAGGTACTCGTTGCACTACCTCCTCCAAATCTTCCCAGAACACTTGTTTAATAGATGCATCCAACCCTACTTGTGGTGCATAGGCGGAAATAATAGTTATAATCTCATCACGTATCACCGCTTAATGCCCATAATTCGATCACTCTTCCTGTACACTTCCACCACATCATTAATATACTCCTTATCAATAATGATACCCACTCCATTTCTACCCTTATCCTTTCCTGAGTACCAAAGCTTAAAACCCCAAGGCGATATTTCTTTTGCTTTCTCTCCAACCCACTTAGTTTCCTGTAAACACATTATGTGAATCTTCCTCCTCCTCATAACTTCCACCACCTCTGCTGATCTCCCTGTCAATGATCCAATGTTCCAAGTTCCAAAGCGCATCCCACTACCCTTACACCTACCATGGACTAGCTTCTTTACCCGCACTCGTCCGCAATGCGGGAACCCTTGCATATTTGACACCACCCCCGTGCGAAGAGATGGCGCGTCGCTTCCGGGCGACGACCTAGCAACCTTTGCATACTTATCACTACACCCAGGTCTTTGAAGTGTAGCGCACCCTTGCATATTTGACACCACCCCCGGGCGAAGAGATGGCGCGTCGCTTCCGGGCGACGACCTAGCAACCTTTGCATACTTATCACTACACATATTGTTTACAATATTTTTTAAATACCAAGCCCACGCGGTTCCAAAATCCTGGATTCGCGCCTGGTAAACTAGACTATACTACCCTTAGAGAATAGTTCAGTTACTTATTAAATGTTTGTACGATGGCTATTCATAGTCATAAATAAGGACATATCTGGTAAACAATGGTGAAATGCCTGGTAATAATAAAACAAGCATTTTGGGACAAACCTCAACTCCTTCAACTACAAGTATTTTGGGACGGGGTACCTTATATCATTAAAGAATGAAAATAGTCCAACGAGTGCTATCCAAAACGAGAACATAAGGTGGATGCATGATACCATATACAACTTGGAACCAACATTTTTGAGGCAGCACAAGTAAAAGTAAAATTAGGGCAGAGGAGAGAAAAATGCCTATGATGGTTCAGGCTTTTAAGAAACTGACGATAAGCATGATAGTCTCGAAGAAGATGATATAAGTACCAACATCAGCTGAGGGAAGATGATAATTGTCAATATCAAGAGCAATGCTAGAGGCGGGGGAAGATTAAAAATAAAATTAATGATGATTTCTAAGAATAATGTGAAAGAGTGAGAATACAACATCATATATTTACGCCATGTATTCTGTGGTATTCTGAGGAATAAATCAAAATTGGCTTGGAGTGTCATAGTCGGATGAAGTACTATGATTTTGTCCGAAGTATTTTACTTATTACCACTCAGTGCAAAGTCCTATGATTTCTCACCATTAACTGTTAAATCTGTAGCGCATTAAAGCATTACATGTTAAGGACATGGATGTGGTTGTTGATCCTGGGATTGGATGGATGGAGCTAAATGAATATCTAGAGCCTTATGGTCTATTCTTTCCTCTTGATCCTGGTCAGTTTTTTCCCCTTATGCTTTACATTGTTTATTCTTTTAGTGACAAAATATCCTTGTTTCATCTGCACTTCGTTCTTGAGTGGTACTAACTCCTATAGTCACTGAAACTTCGAAGAGGGAAATTTTTTAGATTGTCATTGATGTGTTTTGGGATGCTTCTTCATTGATGTTTCTGTAGGAGATCTTGTAAGCGTCGGAGAAGTAATGATTTGATCAAAATCATAGAAATTGCTGTTCAGTTGACAAATTCATCTTAGGGATCAAGTTTTCAAATATTCAAAAAAGAAGATTGACACCATCCTATCATATAAAGACCTAAAATTTGTATATAATATCAATACGAGTAACTGCTATGTCCTTGCTCTATTTATATTGGTAAATGTGCAAGCACTAATTTTGTTTCAAGCATCAGTACTCTTGGTGGGATACTTTGTTACTCCTGCAAGTGTAGTATGTACCGAATATACATGAATCTGACTGAAGGCGAGGCTGGGGATATATGGCCAAGTGTTTAATTTTTAGCACTAGGATGATGAGGAAACTAGTTATTTGAGCTTGACTCTGTTTATAAAGTCGATTTTAAAGTACAGTCTACTTCATTCATTTGACACTAAAATGCTTCACATTGATTACTTAATCTCTTTGGCCTTTCCTTAAGTTCATCTTTGCACTTCTGAAGTAAGATACGGTAGATAGGTAGGATTTTCGTATAAGGGTCAGTTTCTGATTTAGACACATAGCGTAGAAATTTTTCTACCATATATGGTTGTTAGTAAACCTTTTATTCATAACCTTCATGCTTGTGGAGTATATCATTTTGACTGTGTATGAAGAAACACATCACTTTTCAGTCATGGTTATTGATAGGTGTACAAGTTAACTTTTTTTCCTTTTGTTAGGTGATTGACCTATAATCATATAATTGGCAGGGCCGGGAGCAACCATTGGAGGGATGTGTGCCACACGTTGTTCTGGCTCCTTAGCTGTGAGGTACATCTAGTATCTTGTTATCCATAAAATTGTTGCTTCACTAGTAATCTAATGGCAGTTCTGATCAAATATAAAACAAAGAGAAGAAAAGAAAAAAGTGGTTCCAAGTGTTTCATTGGATTGCCAAATGTAGCAGGCGACCCTATAGTATGATGATGGAACTTGAGTGTGTGAAGATTACTGGGAATCGGGTGTTATAGTGGTAGGGTTACTGATTCCTGTAAATCTTTTTTTTTTTTTTAGGAAAGGGAGGTTACATTAATGAGGGTTCTATCGCGTTACATTGATGATTTTGGGTTCTATTGACATGTGTTGTGCTTGAGCTTGAATATTAATTTTGAGGATCTTTTGTCATTGAAAGAGATTAGGCTTGTGATATTTGAGGGGGGGGGGTGTAAGATCCTCATGGAGTAGATGATATTTTTTGTGGCTTTCTTTCATTATTGTTGGGAGCTAAACATAATATTTTCTGTTTCATTTCCACTTTTCTTAATCTTGAACCTGAGTAGGATAGATCCATTTGACAGAAAGATTTTAGATCATTAAGCCATGTAACTAGTTTGTACTCCCTCCGTCCCACTTCAATTGGTCCACTTTCCTTTTTGGGACGTCCCACTTCAATTGATCCATTCCATAAATGGAAAGTTTTCCATATATTTATACCCTTATCATCTCCACATATTTACAAAAAAACCAATCATTAACTTACTAATCCTCCCACTCATTCTCTCTTCTATTAAATATTTTTAACTTTTACATTCTCTCTCCTATTTCCTATCACACATTTAACTTTTACATTCTCTCTCCTCTAATTTCTACCCACTTTATTCATTTTTCTTAAAAACCGTGAAATTCACCCCGGAACCAATTGAAGTGGGACGGAGGGAGTATAAGATTTTACAGAAGGTTCGTCCTAAGAGATGAATTGGGAGATGATTTCCTTCTTTCATTCCTATTGGGAGCTGTTTGTAAGATCTTCTCTAGGGTCTTCTTTGAGCTTCATTTTCTGCTCTTTTCTTACTCTTGAACCTGATAAGGATAAAACCATTTGAGTGACCCATAAGCCACGTCACAAGTGTGTATAGGATTTTATAGAAGGTGCATTTAAATAGATGAAGTGAGGTTTATGGGAGATGATTTCCTTGGATCAGAGTGCTAGTTTGTTCTTCCTGCTGGTCTTAGATGCTGTTTTGGTTGCTGATGAGCTGGTGTATCATTTGGTGCATCGTGGTATTGACCTGGATGGCTGATGATAGGGTCAATGGTTGATTTGTCTTACCTCAACCTGTGATCTAGTTTGTTCTTCCTGCTGGTCTTAGATGCTGTTTTGGTTGCTGATGAGCTGGTGTATCATTTGGTGCATCGTGGTATTGACCTGGATGGCTGATGATAGGGTCAATGGTTGATTTGTCTTACCTCAACCTGTGATGGAAAGAAAGGGTTTTGGTTCTATGCGGAAAGGGGTCTTAGGATTTATTAGTCTTCATCATTTATGTAATTATTGTTAATTGGAAGCCTACACCTTGATTTCTCTCTGACCCATAATCTTTCATTAATATTTCCGACGTCTTAAGTAGGACGATAATCAAGCGAGGGGTGGTGGGAATTGATGAGGTTTGTATGCTTGTAGATAACTTCGTCTGCGTATCATTTTTGCTGATTATACTATTCTTTCCCTTTTGGATGGCCCTAGATGTTCTAAGAATGCCATGACCTAGCTTCAAAATTTTTGGTGTCACTATTTCTTTCATGTTGCTTTTCCATGCAAGTGTTACTCCAATAGTCTTTTTTTTTTTTTTGTGAACTTATTTGTCTAGTATGAATTATTTTTGCTCCTGATTTACTAATCTTGTTTCAGCATGTAGGTATGGAACCATGCGCGATAATGTCATCAGTCTTAAGGTTTGTCTTTCATAATATTCCACCTAAGTTATAGTCATATAGAGTACCAGATTACATGCTGCCTTACATGTAGGCTGTTCTAGCAAATGGGGAAGTTGTCAAGACAGGATCTCGTGCTCGGAAAAGTGCTGCAGGGTGAGTTCCTTTTATTCATTTTCAGCCATTTCTTGAACTTGTAGCAAGATTTTTTGTACCTATTAAGGATTCTACGATCTGGAGGTTTACCAGTTCCTTTTTTAAAGAACTGTCAAGATTATTGTTCTTTAACTGTGGAATTTACATGGTTGCACAATATGCCTTTTTGATGACTGCTTGGATCTGAATCTACCTCAATTTGGTTTTTGAAGCTTCGACTCAGATTTTGTTTTGGCTCTGACCACAGTTTGACGTGAATTACTTTATCATTTAGGGCTCGTTTGGTAGCCAAGCCCAGATAAGCGTTATTATTAATACTAGTATTATTATTACCCTCCTTATCAATCCTGTGGATTAATAACAATCCCGTTAATTACAACTCGATGTTTGGTAGCTTCAGGATTAATCTTTATTACAAGTCATCCTTTCTTTAAAGTGACCAAACCACCCTACATTATTTATTTGAAATCATTATAAGAAACCTAATCAAAAATTTAATTTATTATCTTCATCCCAAAATGAATGATTAAAAAATTCAAAATTGATCTTGATCAAAAACAAATTAATTTTTTTAATCATTCATTTTGGGACAACGATATAAGTCAATTGATCTAACAACTGGAGTAGTGTGTGTGTGTGTGTGTGTATATATGTATATATATAGCTCGGCATCTATGAGACGGTCTTTCAATTATTGGTAGTAACAGATCAATTTCTTAGCAGAAAAAGAGAGGGATATCGAGCAGAGTTGTTGATCATTCCTTTGGGATATAGTCCTTGTCAACAGATGGGTAGGGTTTGTTTACTTTAGTCGTCCCTAGTCTGTGAATTCTAATTCATAATGGACAACGTGATCAAGAGAATAGTCAGAGGGGAGAGGAAGAAGGATTAAAGGAGGAGATTTGAAGAAAAACTCACCCGACTGGAATTCTTGAGAGTTACCACGGAGTGCCATTAATGTCTTGAGATTGAGAGGACGGCTAAAAGTTTTTACAGGGATAATTTGGGATTAAAATCTTATCCCACCTTACTTTGGTGAGGGTACTAATAATCCCACCTTATCGGGATAATTAGTGAGGTTAATAGCGTGTTTATCCTGGTCAAGAGGATAATTAATACCGATCTTAAAAATCTATCAAACACCAAGTTAGCGTACTAATAATCCGGATGCGTGTTAATGCACTGTACCAAACGGCCCCTTAAATCCTATAGCAGGTGCTTGTAATTATGAAGGTGTTTAAGATTATGGGTGTCATAATTTGTTTGCTTTGCATCTTTCTTTATGTCCTCTTTTTATTTCGCTTTGGAAGGCATCTTGTCCTCTACTCTTTGTACTTTCTCTCCAAATAGTTTTTCCTATTAAAAAGATCAAAATCAAATGTTTTGAGTTTGTGAGATAAGGCCTTATTTAACATGTCGAGTCACATATATGTTGATTGCTGGAATGCCATCTTCCAATTATTTGTAAGAGATTCTTTAGAGATTATTAGTATGTACTCCCTCCGTCCCACTTCACTTGGCACTAATTTCCATTTTGGTCCATCCCACTTCACTTGGCACTACCCAAAATGGCAAACTTTTTATAATTTTATATTCACTCTACCCCACCACTCATTCTCTCTCTTCATTTTCCACCACTCAATTTATTCAACCAACACTACTATTTACCCCACTCATTCTCTCTCTTCATTTTCTACCACACATTTCTTTTATTTTATTCTTTTTTCTTAGTTATTGTGCCATTCATTTTGGTGCCAAGTGAACCGGGACGGAGGGAGTATGTCCTAATATTAACCTGAGAATTTTGTCTTCTGTTTACGGTCATTGTTCATCCAAAAAGTTAAGGATTTCCATTACTATTCACTAATGGCCACATGGATCCTGCAAATTTTTGGTTACGAAAAGCATTTAAGATGTTCCCATAACTGATCTTGGCTAAAATCCGAATGATAAAGTTATTTTACGGTGCAGATATGATCTCACAAGGCTACTGATTGGTAGTGAAGGTACCTTGGGTGTGATAACAGAAGTTACATTGCGCCTGCAAAAGATTCCACAGTATACTGTGGTACGTTGATTTCAAGGTGGTAGACCTGCTGTAATCCAGTATATGGACTTTACGTTCGCTTTTCTCGTTGGTCGTGAAAATATGTTCAAAATAGCCAAGTAATAATCATGTAAACTGGTGCTCTGAGTGGTATTAAAGAAGGAAGATGAACAAGCATTTCTCTTAGGCACTCACATTAGAACAGATACTCCAGAGAGTTGAAATATATATATATATATATATATATACATATATATATATATATATATATATATATATATATATATATTATTTTCCTTCTTAAGATTTATAACACGAGAAATTCCACAACATAGGTACAATCCTGCTTACGATGAAGAAGGAAACTTCCTCATATTATGTTTTATGGATCCCTCACCAGCGATATACCGCACACGAGAAAAGTCCACAAACTCGCAAGGATTGCAAAATAGTAACTTGCGATCACACGAACAATACCAATAAGTTTGTAGTTCTAACAATTTCAGTAGATTGTATTGTCTAGCGATGCTGTAGGCTGTACATGTTGAGCAATGTTGTGACAGTGAATAAGTAACAAAGTCTTGTCGGTAATCAAGATTTAGTTAACGATTCTGAACTAAAAGAGACATAATATCTTTCTTTTGTGATATAGTAGAAGACAGTATCATTCTATTCCACGGTTCTGATGGGGCAAACCCCGGTGCGCCAAGCGCTCCCCGCCAAGCGAGGGTTGGGAGAGGGAACCATTTGCTAGAGCCTTCCCCTGACAATTGCCAAGAGGCTGTTCGCCAAGGTTCGAACCCGTGACCTTATGGTCACCAAAGGAGCAACTTAACCGTTGCGCCAAGGCTCGCCCTCTCTATTCCACGGTTCTGATATGATGAAGAATTGTGCCTTAACTCCAATAGGTTACGTGTTAAATGTTGATATAAAGGCCAATGCATTTGCATATGACGTACGAGTATATGCGTTTCCCCTACTATGGTATTCAAGTATTTAATTCTTTTGTGACTGGACTGAAATAGTTGTAAGAGGATTTGCATATTGCTGTAAAGCTTGGTATTGAGTAAGCTTAGGATATTTGGGTAGAAGACTGTGCTGGGCATACATCCACTGACCCTGTAGCACTCTCTTGAATAACAAATTAGGCAAACCGTGATTTCTTTGAACCCTTGCCTTGAGGCTTACAACACTATGTGTATGACGAGGTTCACCACAATAGCAACACATGTTTGTTTCTTGACCCTTTTGCCTTTCAATAAAACCATACTGCTGGTTGGCACTCCGCAAAAACCCCAAAAGTGCTCTACTTTGTAGCAACTTTACCTGAACAATGAACTTACTGCAGTTGGCACTCCCTCATTCCATCTATTATGATGCTTGGACTCGGGTACGTATCTGACGTGGGTATGGATTCGAGTGTCGGATCCTCCAAAATTTAAAAATTTCACCAAATGTAGTGTAAAATAGACACCCAATCCTACACCCACACCTATGTCATGTGGACACGGGTACTTGGGCAAAATTGAAGGGTCCGAGCATTACAGCTTTGTATACCTAGTTCAATTCAGCACAACTGGAGCCTTAGATCGTAAAGGTATAGTGACCTAATTCCCTAAAGCCTTGAAGCCTTGTGATACAATGGAAATAGAAAAGAAGTGAAGAGAATGTAATCTTCTGAGAAGCTTTAACCTTGAATGAGTAATGCAAAATTTACCTATACCACTTTAGCTAATCCACGCATGACTAAAGTTCAAAACTGCAACCGTATACTTAGACATAAAACAAAAACATTATTAAACCAAACCCTAGACCATTGTTCACTTTTGTTTGGGGTGCTTTTAATAGGTGTTGTGTTTCACATGCTCGGCTTGCATTGACGGCTGAGTTTAGTTTCTGCGATATAAGAGGACAAAATATTATCTATCATTGAAAATAAGATGTCTACTCTCGTAATGCATCCTTTGATTCTGTCAGTCAGTTAGCACCCTTCTGCATCTTTCTCTAACCTTACATTCTGTAATGTTTCTATATTGACGTTGACACTTAGATTACTATGATCATGGGACAGGTAGCCATGTGTAACTTTCCTACAGTTAAGGATGCAGCAGATGTCGCAATAGCAACTATGCTCTCCGGCATACAGGTTTGTTATATACTGATTCATTTTCTTCTTTTATGAAACTCTCAAAATCATTCTAATGGCTGATTTCATTACATTCCAGTTATTTAATCATTATTTGATGTCTTATACAATTATCATTTTTTATGTTGCTAAAAAAAAGATGCAATTATCATTTTTCATATAATTTTGAGTCATCAGCTTTTCTATTCTATAACTATTTAATTTAATTTCTTGCCTTCTATTTCTTATTATTGTGTAATACTCCCTCCGTCCCACTTCAATTGGTCCCGGGGTGAATTTCACGGTTTTTAAGAAAAATGAATAAAGTGGGTAGAAATTAGAGGAGAGAGAATGTAAAAGTTAAATGTGTGGTAGGGAATAGGAGAGAGAATGTAAAAGTTAAAAATATTTAATAGGAGAGAGAATGAGTGGGAGGAATAGTAAGTTAATGATTGGTTTTTTTTGTAAATATGTGGAGATGATAAGGGTATAAATATATGGAAAACTTTCCATTTATGGAATGGATCAATTGAAGTGGGACGTCCCAAAAAGGAAAGTGGACCAATTGAAGTGGGACGGAGGGAGTATGTAATAACTGACGATAAGAATAAGAATAAGAAAGATGCCGACATAGTTCAACCCGATGCAACTGAGTAAAGTGAGATTTGTTCGTATTCCTTTTTGATAATAAAGGAGTATATTAAATAAAAGAAAGAATATACAAAAGGCGGACAAGGAGTCCATCATATTACACGAAAAAACAAAAGAAAAAACAAGAACTAATAACAACAATCCAATCTCTCTTCAACCCGAAATAGACACTCCTCGAAAAACACCTTTAGTTGTTGTCCAAAGAGAAATTAAAGAAATCACTCGCTCCCATAAAAAATGGTTCAAAAGATGATTATTCCGAAAAATCCTGCTATTCCTCTCTATCCATAGACACCAAATAATAGCTAAAACCCCACAATCCCAAAGATGGACTGCATCTTTGTCTCGCCTAAACCCACGGAAGTGAATCTGCAAGAAAGAAGCCAACAATCTGGGGCTCACCCAATTTTCACCTTTCACCTCAAAAAGCCGATTTCAAAGATAACAAGCAACCCTACAACGGAGAAACAATTGGTCATGTCACGTCAGAGATCTTACAATCCACACACTAGTTAGGCGAGATACACTTAAAAGGTCGTCCAATCCGAATGTTATCATTAATGTTTAGCTTATTAAGAAATACAGTCTACATAAAGGCTTTGATCCTGAAAGGGATTTTAGAGTTCCAAATAGAAGACACCAAGGGAAAAGGAGGAGGAACTTAAAGAAGGAATTACAAGAATATTTACCTGACCCTTCAAGACCCCAAACCCTAGTATCTTGGTGGAGAGACAATCGAACATGTGTTAATGAATTTAAGAGAGACCACCTTAATTGTCTCACAATCATTAAGATTTCGAAAGAAATGAAAATTCCACGAGACTTGATCTCCACTCCCAGGAACCATAAAATCACAAATAGGAGCAAAATGAACCGAAGATAAACGATAGAGACAAGGGAAGAACTGAGACAAAGAAGAAATACCCATCAACACATCTTCCCAAAATATATACCGAGTCACTTTGCCCAATCTAAACCGAAGCTAGGGATGCAAAAGATGGTGGCGCTGATAAGTAACTTTCCAAGAGCTTCTATGAGAACCGGGACCACAAAAATGAGAGTCCCAATTGTTGTTGTGCATGCCGAACTTGCTCTTTATTCCAAATAGAATGCGGTGCTCGAGGAAACCGCCACAACCTTTTACTCACCAGAGAGATATTTCTTTTGACCAAGTTGCCTGATTCTATAAATCACATGTCTAGGCCCAAATCGTTCATGGGTCTAGTTGTACACCTTAATTAGTTGACTATTTCTCTTTAATTTATTCACTCGTTATTGAATGAAAATTGTTTACATTTATTTTCCAAGTTCTTTTTTTTGTATCTTCTGTCCATTCTGCTCCTAGTCAATTTTGTTGTCCAGTTTAATTAAAGTTTCAGCATTATGCTAGCTCGGCAATATTATAGGTTAAGCGGCTAGTTGGTAAGATTTCAAATGAAGTATAATGGACCTGATAGGTCAAAGCAATGTTCTCCTGAATACCCCTACCCTTAACAAAGCCGGTTTGCTCCTGAGAAATCACCTTCGGAATCACCAAAGCTAGCCGGATAGTAAGGATTTTCGAAATAACCTTGTTCATGAACGTGGACAAACTTATCGGTCGCAAATCCTTAAAATCCTTCGGCTTGTCCACCTTAGGAATTAACACAAGCACATTGGACGACAAACCCCAGGCAAATCCGCCCCATTATAAAAAGATTGAACCGCAGTCACAACATCCTCCTTGATAATAGGCCAACAACCCCTAAAAAAGTGACTCGTGAAACCATCCACACCCGGAGCGTTGTTCGCGTTCAAAGATTTGACGGCATCCCAAATTTCCTTCTCATCCGGAACCGCAGTAATTGCCATATTGTCCTCCACAGTCAAGGTCTCCTCGATACCCTCAAAAGCTCCTCATCAAAATTATGAGGAGTCGAGCGAAACATGTTTGCAAAGTGATCCGCCCCCAAACTCACCAAAACTTTTTCATTGTCACACCAAGATCCATCTGGTAACTGTAACCGCAAAGAGTTCATCCGCCTCCTCTCCTTGATGCTAGCATGAAAAAACGCAAAATTTCTGTCCCCATCCTTAATTCACATCTGCCTCGATTGTTGTTGCTTCATTTCATTCTCCCACCGCAACACCTGAGCCAAATCAATCTGTTTCTGCTTTAGCGACTGATCAAGGGACTCATCCCATCCTTGTTGAAGCAGAACATCTAAGGCCATTATCTCGTCCTGAAGCCTATTAATCTTGCGAAAGATATTCCCAAAAACCTCCCAATTCCACTGACGAAGAGCCTTACGTAGGGCATGTAATTTACTATGTAATCTCTCCAGAGCATTCCCGCTATACCACTTGTGCTAAATCTCAGCAACAAAACTTTGAAACTCCGCATGATCAAGCCACATGCGCTGAAATTTAAAAACATGAATTGGCTTTGAAATCGCCAAAAAATTAACCTTCAAAGGAGAATGGTCCGACTTATCCCGAGGAAGGTGAGTAACTGTCACGTTACCATGTTTTGAGAAGAAAGCTCCATTCACAAAGACTCGATCCAAACGCTCCCAAATATGCCTTGCCCCATCATGGCCGTTACACCAAGTATAAATGCTACCCTCAAAATCAATCTCAGAAAGACCAGCAGCATCAGACCAGTAATTAAAGTCATCTATACCCGCAAAATCCCAACCATTACCACCCAACTTTTCTGACGGCCGAGCAATAATATTGAAATCTCCACCAACTAACCACGGCTCATCATACTGTACCGAGAGCAGCGTCAACTCTGCCCACAACGGTTGCCTAGCAACCCAATCACAACTCGCATATATAAAAGAAAATAACCCACAAGCTTCACCACCTGCCGTAACCCGAACAGTAATATGCTGGTTAGAACAAGAAACCAAACTCACACCAAAACCCAAACTCCACATAATCCAAATATGAGTATTAACTGGGTCCCATGCAAATAATGCCCAAAACCTAACTGCCTCGCGATCTTAGCAAGTCTATCCCCCAAAATTTTGGGTTCTAAAATTGCTAAACACCACGGCTTATGCACATCCATTTTTTCTACGTTACCTACCCACTAGCATTCCATATTATAACCGTCATTGGGAAGCTTTGGATTTAGAAGACACCCCCTTACGCTTACTCCAGGTCCTCCGAGGAGACACCTGTTCCTGCACGTTTTTATTACCCTCTTGCCCTGCTATATCCTCATCAAAGGATGATTCCTGCGAATTTGACTCCCCCTCCGAGCAAGTATCCACCTCAGAACTCTGTAACGGAACCTTTTCCTCCGAAGGAACACCATCAACCCCCTTAGGCTCCCCATCCATATTCATCTCTAAGTTACCTGTTTTATCATCTTGTTCCTTACCCACTTTGTTCTTGTCATTCGGAAGTGAAAAATGAGTTTTCTCCGATTCTTTAAGTTCACCATCCCCAATTATTATGATATCTTCCACAGGCTCACTAGATGGTTCAATACCACCCATATAACAATGTCTGAAATCCTCCGATGGTTCAGTACATACTCCCTTTTCATCACCCTTAGACACATCCTCCGCCTATGAATCCAAAGTCGGAGAACCCTTCTCCAAACTAGAAGACAACGTCGCCTCCTTATTCAATTGGCAAGGTTCCCCAGTTGGCAGACTCTGGGCGCGATCGCCCCTTCCGGGGCGCGTGGTCACCCCATTTGTCCAGAGATTGGCGCGATCGCTCGGATTTTCCAGAGACTTGGCGCGATCGCACCCTCATAGGCGCGCGACCGCACCTGGCTGACTGATCCGGCGGCTCGGGGTCAGCGGATTTGTTTTGGGCGAGACTTCGTTAAGTCTGATGCGGTTTTGGGCCGGACCCCTGTGAGGTCTGGGCCGGTCCCAGTGTCTGGGTTTATGGATGGCTTTCGTTGCGGTTTGCTTTTCATTTACGGTTTGTTTCAGATGCGGTTTACCTCATGCGGTTCGGGCTCAGGAGGTTTAGATCAGAGGTTTGGGTCAAGTGAAGTTTGGCTCTAGTTTGGAGAAGGGCTCTCCGACTTTGGATTCAAAGGCGGAGGAGGTGTCTAAGGGTGATGAAAGGGGAGTATGTACTGAACCATTGGAGGATTTCAGACATAGTTATATGGGTGGTATTAAACCATCTAGTAAACCTGTGGAAGATATCATAATTATTGAGGATGGTGAACTTAAAGAATTGGAAAAAAACTCATTTTTCACTTCTGAATGACAAGAACGAGGTGGGTGAGGATCAGGAGGATAAAACAGGTAACTTAGAGATGAATATGGATGGGGAGCCTAAGGGGGTTGAGGTGTTCCTTCGGAGGAAAAGGTTCCGTTATAGAGTTCTGAGGTGGATACTTGCTCGAAGGAGTCTAATTCGCAGGAATCATCCTTTACTGAGGACATAGCAGGGCAAGAGGGTAATAAAAACGTGCAGCAACAGATGTCTCCTCGGAAGATCCGAAGTAAGCGTAAGGAGGTGTCTTCTAAATCCAAAGCTTCCCAATAACGGCTATAATATGGAATGCTAGGGGGTAGGAAACGTAGAAAAAATGGATGCGTTAAAGCTTCTGGTGTCTCAGCATAAGCCGTGGTGGTTAGCAATTTTAGAACCCAAAATTTTGGGGGATAGACTTGCTAAGATCGCGAGGCAGTTAGGTTTTGGGCATTATTTGCATGGGACCCGGTTAATACTCATATTTGGATTATGTGGAGTTTGGGTTTTGATACGAGTTTAGTTTCTTGTTCTAACCAGCATATTACTGTTTCGGGTTACTACTGGTGAAGCTTCAAGGGTTATTTTCTTTAATATACGCGAAGTCAGGATTGGGTCATAGCAACCTGTCATGCGTAGCCGACGCCACTTCCTGACAAATATGATGAGCCGTGGTTAGTTGGTGGAGATTTCAATATTTTTGCTCGGCCATCGTAAAAGTCAAGGTGGTAATGGTCGGGATTTCATGTATGTAATGACTTTAATTACTGGTCTGCTGCTGCTGGTCTTTCTGAGATTGATTTTGAGGGTAGCATTTATACTTGGTGTAACGGTCATGATGGGGCAAGGCGTATTTGGGAGCGTTTGGATCGAGTCTTTGTGAATGGAGCTTTCTTCTCAAAACATGGTAACGTGACAGTTACTCACCTTCCTCTTGATAAGTCGGACCATTCTCCTTTGATTTGAAGGTAAATTTTTTGGCGATTTCAAAGCCGGTTCGTGTTTTTAAATTTCAGCGCATGTGGCTTGATCATGCGGAGTTTCAAAGTTTTGTTGCTGAGATCTGGCACAAGTGGTATAATGGGAATGCTCTGGAGAGATTACGTAGGAAATTACATACCCTACGTAAGGCTCTTCGTCAGTCAGTGGAATTGGGAGGTTTTTGGGAACATCTTTCGCAAGATTAATAGGCTTCAGGATGAGATAATGGCCTTAGATGTTCTGCTTCAACAAGGATGGGATGAGTCCTCGATCGCCGCTAAAGCGTAAACACCGGATTGATTTGCCTGTGTTCAAAGGAGAATGAAATGAAGCAACAACAATCGAGGCAGATGTGAATTAAGGATGGGGACAGAAATTCTGCGTTTTTTCATGCTAGCATCAAGGAGAGGAGGCGGATGAACTCTTTCATGGGTAACGCTACTGACGGATCTCGTGCGACAATGAAAAAGTTTTCAGTGAGCTCGAGGCGGATCACTTCGCAAACATGTTTCGCTCGACTCCTCATAATATTTGATGAGGAGATTTTTTAGGGTATCGAGGAGACCTCGACCGCGGAGGACACATATGGCAATTACGCGGCTCCGATGAGAAGGAAATTTGGGATGCCGTCAAATCTTTCAACGCGAACAACGCTCCGGTGCGGATGGTTTCACGAGTCACTTTTCTAGGGGTTGTTTGCCTATTATCAAGGAGGATGTTGTGACTGCGGTTCAATCTTTTTATAATGGGGCGGATTTGCCTGGGGTTTATCGTCCAATGTTCTTGTGTTAATTCCTAAGGTGGACAAGCCGAAGGATTTTAAGGATTTGAGACCGATAAGTTTGTCCACGTTCATGAACAAGGTTATTTCGAAAATTCTTACTATCCGGGCTAGCATTGGTGATTCCGAAGGTGATTTCTCAAGAGCAAACCGACTTGTTAAGGGTAGGGGTATTCGGGAGAACATTGCTTTGACCCATGAGTTGGTGCACAGGATTGATTAGAAAGTTACAGAGGGTAATGTTTTGTTTAAGCTTGACATATCCGAGGCTTATGATCGTTTGGAGTGGGACTTTCTGTTTCGTGCCTTGGCCTCGTTTGGTTTTAATGTCAGGAGTAGGGATTTGATTTGGAGACTGGTTCAGGATAATTGGTATTCGGTTTGGATGGGTGGTATTTCACATGGCTTCTTTGCTTCTTCTCGAGGGGTGAAGCAAGGAGATCCTTTATCCCCTATTTTGTTCATTATTGCTCGGGAGGTGTTATCTCGGGCGTTGTATAGGGCTGCGGAGGATGGCATTTTTCTTCCGTACACACATGGTCGGGGGGTTTTCCTATTTCTCATTTATTATATGCTGATTTTCTGTAATGGGAGGAGGAACTCGATTGAAGGCAGGGGTGTGTTATCCAAGTATGAGAGGTCTTCGGGGCAGTTGATCAATCTCGAGAAGAGTGGTTTGTAGGAAAGCGGATGAGGCGAAGCCCGATGTTGATGGTTGACGGGGAAAACGGTACCAGAATCTTCTGACGCACACTTAGGCAGAGCGTGGCACGTGGACGAATTTGATGAACCTTAGGTCTCGAAAATTGATGAGGTTTTGATATCCTGTGTTGGTTTTGTTTTTCTTTTCTTCTAGTGAGTAATTATTGGTCTGAATTGTTGTTTTTAAGTTTGATTTTGTGTTTTTGAGGATCTATTAGGTTGTGAACCTGATTGTTGAACTGTTTTGAAAGACTCTTTCAATATAGTTGATAAGTTTGGTGACTGGGGTAACATTGTTCAAAAGTTGGGTAGATTCAGTGTACTGTTTTGACAACTGGGTAAGCAATTTAAGATGGGTGATACCGGAAAATCTACCGAAAGCATAGTGGAACAGACTTTGACTGTGGTGTCTTCTCAGTCCAGATTGATTGACGTTATATTAGAAGCCGATGGGTCTAATTTCACGAAATGGAGATTTTTAATTAAAGTAAATGTGGGTGGTCTAAATAAGGATGGACACCTAGTTGAAACGTGTCCATCCGGTGAAAAGGAAGCCAAGACATGGATGGAGGAGGATAAAAGGTTGTTTCCGAAGATTGTGAATTGTATTAGTAGGAAAATAATACTATCTATGCAGCACTGTACAACAATTAAGGAGTTATGGGATCTCTTGCACAAGTGGTTTTCAGGGGCGAGCAACTTGAACAGATTATATAATTTATCACAGAAGGTTCATCGCCCAAGTCAAAAGGGGCGTAGCATTATGGATTATTACTATGAATTTAAGCGTGCTAGTGAGGATTTTAATGCAGCTATGCCCATAGTTGTTAAAGGCGAAAGGCGAGAGGCGGGCGAGAAGTTCCTGGAAAAGGCGAATGGCGAGGCGACCGAAAGGCGAGCAAGGCGGTAAAATAGAACAAAAGGAATAGTAAAATAATATATATGTAAAATATACTCCCTCCGTCCCAAGATAAATGTCCCAAAATGGATTCGGCACGGGAATTAAGGAATAAATATATATAATGTAAAAAGTGTATAATGAAATAAATGTTGTGAGTATGAAAGTGATGTAGGAAAGAGAAAGTGGGGTAGGGAATAGTTAGTGGATATTTATTGTGAGTATGACAAGTGCGTCCCACAAATAAAAAAGTAATAAAAAACTTTCCTTTTTTGGGTTGAGACATTTTAAATGGGACGCCCAAAAAGGAAAGTTGGGACATTTGGACCGGGACGGAGGGAGTATTAAACAAAGCTTAAACATGTTAAGAACAAGAATTTTGCATTAAATAAAGGTCACAATTTCACATGTAATAGCAACTTAACACAATTAAAACACCCAAAAGTGAGAATTCTAAGACAAAAAACACATTTTATGTTCAAATCAGTAAATGAGTAGTCGTTTAAAAGTGTGAAATAGGTGAATTCGAATATATAATTCCATACCTAGTGATGAACATAAGATATATTTAAAACTTCAAATGACAGAGGAGACCCAAAGTAAAGCGAATAAACAAATTAAATTAGTAAACATATAAAAATTTGCAAACCACCCTTTAAAATTTTTTGAATAAAGCAAGCTATTTGTAGTGTTTTTGTCCCACTTTTTTGTCGTTGTTCTAATTTATTATTTATGACACTTATTTTCTTTTGATCGCTCGAGAGAAATTATGAATATCTTTCTTTCTCATGTACACAACAAGCTATCTTTACTCCATATTATCCCAAAACAACGCATTAGTTAAATTATTGAAACTAAAATTACAAAATGACCTATTTTAACACTACACATGCGCATATTATGCCTTTTGACAAAGGCGGACTCCTCACGCCTCTCACCATGACCAAGAAATGCCTCGCCTGGCCTAAAAGGCGCACAACAGCCCGCCATAAAACCAAAAGGCGGTCGAGCCCTAAAAGCGCCAAAACGGCGAGGCGGGCGAGAGAAGCACCAGCCTTTCGCAACTATGGCTATGCCTATCTCTAGTAATGTGGAGGAGATGAGGGCTCAACGTGAAAAATTGGTGATGTTTGGATGGATATCTGTCTTAGACAAAGATTATGATATGATCCGGTCTCGGTTGTTGTCGAGCAAAGATTTAGATTCTTTGTCTGATGCATTATCTAGAGTTTTAAATGCATCCGGAAGCAATAGTTCATCGCCTGTGGTAGAATTATCTGAGAAATCTGCATTGGTGTCGCATGGTAGTGGTTATCGAGGAGGTAGAGATGGAGGTCGAGGTGGTTTTCGAGGTGGAACACGTGGTGGTGGTAGACACAGGAGGTCGAGGGGGACCTAGAGTGTGTTACAATTGTGGAGAATCGGGTCTTTGGCATCTCTTTGGGTGTTTGCCAATGGTGCCATCAAAGGTTTATCGCTTACTGATTTGAGGAGGGATTGGGCAGCTGCGATGGTTTAATTTAGTTTCTATGTTTTCCTTTGTTACATTGTAGATGGACTTCTTGTCCATCCTTTTATTTCTGGATCTTCTTTTCATACAATTCTCTTTTTCTATATAAAAAAAACACTAGTGGTGTAGCTGATGTCATGGTAGTTGCATTGGCTAGGGTGGTCATGGTTGAGGTTCTCGCTAGTGTTCTTTATATCAACTTGGTTATCATACCAGAGACTGTTGTTATGATTTAGTTGGCAAATGGCAAACTATGCTAATATTGACACTAGAGAAGCTGCTGATTATGCTTCTCTTTCAGCCCTTACTGAGGAGATAATGAGATTATTAACAGAAGAGTGCTCAAAGTTTCTAGAGTTTCAATTTGGTCAGTGTGTTTATCTCTCTTCCTATTGCATCTATTGATCAAAAAGGTAAATCTATAGCTTGCCTATCTTCTTATTGTTTCACACGAGACCATGGATTATGGACTCTGGCATTCGTGATCGATAAGACAGAATATGTGGTTGTCTCACCCGGGTTTTCAAGATCTTTCTAAAGACTGGCTAGCTTGCCCTCTATGTGTAAGTTATAGTTCTTGAAGAAACATCTGAAGAGTTCGGACCGAGATATTTTTGGAGATCTTAGTGTCAGGAATTTTGAGATCATTCCAACTTGAGGAGGGATTGGCGTGCTGTTTTATCCTAGAATAGGTTTTATTTCTTATGTCTTGTATTTTTCTTTCCTCTTTTTTTGATAGATTGTGTCCATTTGTTTGTATGTTTTCTTCTTTCTTACCCCCTTTGTCCTTAAATGAGTGTCCCGTTTTTAATTTAAGGGACATTCTGAAAAAGTCGACTTGTAATGAAATTTAGTAATAAAGATGCATAAATATCCTTTCGATTCGTGTATTAACTTTTAGTTTTTTTAAGTATACTCTGGATAATGATATTATTTAACTTGAAATTTGATTTAGGGACAACCTTTTTTGGAAAATGGACATTCATCTAGGGACAGAATGGACATTCATATATAGAAGGTCGGGGAGGGGGGTATATAATAACTCTTGTTTTAATAAAATGAACACGTTGATTGATGATGTATGTATTTTTGTCAATCAGCTGATATTTGATTGTTCAAGGCTTGAAAGGTAATAGCATTCTCACTGCTGGTATCCGTGCTAGTGGCTTGAATGGGTGGCCTCGACTTAACTTTGATTGCACAATGTTTTTTGAACTTACATCCGCAGTGCATGCCTTTACCTTTCTAACCTCTCAGAAAAGCGTAAAAGTGAATATTTAGTTTTGCTAACAAAGAAACAATAATATTGGATTTCATATGCTTAAATGTTAATTACATTTCTTTTGTACATTTTTATGTGTGCAATGATAAGTTGTCGTACTTGGTCATTTTAATCTCTCTTTAAATGACTGCATACATGCGATCTCTATGTTGGATTCTGAATCGGGATAATGTATTTAGTTAGAATACTGATATTGTTTCTTCACAATCTATATTTCTTACTCTTACCAGGTCTCAAGGGTGGAGTTATTAGATGAGGTTCAAATAAGGGCTGTCAATATTGCCAACGGCAAAAAATTGCCGGAAGTTCCTACATTGATGTTTGAATTTGCAGGAACAGGTGGATCATGGTCCCTGCCCTTTCCTTTTATTTTCCACGTCTGACACTGTTCTCTGTGTGTGTGTAGCTGAATTATATTTATTACTTTCCTCTTTATTAGTCTTTGTTTTATGAGTCAATCCAATTCAATTTAATTTCTTCAATCACTACAGTTCTATGAAAAGAGGGTGAAGTCAGGATGGCCCTTTCTGTTGTTTCACTTTCTTGGTTGGTGCCTCGATCATGTGGCCTTGCCTAACTTCGATTTCATTCGTTGTACTTTCAAGGGTGTTTCACTTTTACCATTATACTTTTTTTTTTCCTTTCAAAATTACCGTTTTAATTTGGAAAATGTATCATTTTAACCCCAAAATCGCTGATTGAAGCATGGATCAGTCACGGATTTAGGGATGTATTTGGGGCTAAAATGATATATTTTCCAAAGTACAACGGTTTTATGAAAGAAAAAAAGTATAATGGTAAAAGTGAAACACGCTTGAAAGTACAATGGATGAAAACGAAGTTTGCCCCTGATCATATTTAGTTCATATTTAGTGTTTTCATCTTATTTATCTTAATACCGGATGCAGCAAAACACGCTTTAGATTTTTTGAAATACGATTCAAATACTTTCAGGAGCATCCATTCAATTTAAATGAGTGGATGAGTCATTTTCTTAGGCAATATACATATGGACATGCACACACACATATACATATCCTGTGGTTGATGGTCACTCTGCAATGGTGTAGTATACCCACCATGAATGTCTTTGGCATATCTGTATTCGTGGAAAGGTCACTTACAGCTTAATGACCATGGGAAAATCAATTGCTGACATTGATTCTAGTGTTCCATCATTTTGAATCGAGAAATTTATATTTCTTCACCTTACCAGCATAATTAGAGAAGTGAAGCACATTTGCGAAGATATAATATCTCAAGTTGCTCTGACATTTGGAGATTCTTAAAAATATCTCATAGTTTAAAACGAGGTTTCGGAAATAATGATGACTCCAGATTTGGCATAATTGGTTCGCATGTAAATGTAAAGCTATGTGGTTATGGAACCGGTTAGAGATGAATGCCATAGATTGCCAATGATTTTCATTTATCTAAATACCTTCATCAGTTATATTTTATTTGAAAACCTAAATCTTTATACTCCCTCTGACCCCGGTTTAAGGTTCTTAGTTTACTTTACACGCTTATTAAGGAACCAATGCAAAATGGATCAACAATAGTAGTGAGTTGAGGACATAGTTATCCAAAACACTATTCATAAATCAGGTGGATGTAAAGTAGGTTGGGTAAGTAACAATTCCTTTATAATTCTATGAACTTTATGAGGACAAGATTGTCCAAAACACTTCCATAGTTTGCCATTTACGGAATAAAGCAAACTAAGAACCTTAAACTGGGACGGACATGAAAGGAAAGTAAGAACACAGGGATAGAGGGACTGGTAAAACATTTAAACTGAACCTTATCATCTTACAGTTTTCTTGCTCACATAATAACCTTAAAAAATCTTATTTTAGGTAGATTTGAAGCATTAAAGCTGACTTAGGTCACCTGATTGAGTCTAGAATGTTGTAAAAGAACAAAGTACGTGTTATCTTTCTTGTTGTATACTCCATCCGTCCCATAAAGATGTTCCTATTTAACTATTCAAACATCTTAGTGATATATTTTCCTTTCCAACATTGTCTTTAATGAAAGTAAGAATTACCTTAATGAAAGCACAAATTTGTTGCTAATATCATTTTCATATTCTAAGGATCTCTTTCCTCATTTGTATCATATTTCTTTAATTCATGGGGCCATTATTGCTGCTTAATGGGTATCTGGGGAGGCGGGGTGATGCAACTTCTTGGAATTTTCACTTCTTTCGAAATTTAAATGATAGAGAGTCTAGTGATGTTGGTGTTCACCTTTCTTCTTTATTCCATGTCCGCTTGAAGAATATTAAGGATTCCCGGATTTGGATTTTAGAGGTCTCTAGGGATAATTCTTGTATACATTTTCTCGCTTCTTGATTCGGAGCCCCAACCCATATTCTTTTCCACAACCTTTGTGTGCATGGAAATCTAAATCTCCTTTCAAGATTAGGTGTGGATTTTAAGTGCTTAATTAACTCGATACAATGGACAAATTGAAGATCCGTAGTCTAATAAATGTCTTTTGCCAAATTGGTGTGTGAATTGCAAGGAGTCCGAAGAAAGTTATGATTTTCTCTTTCTTTAGTGTAGCATAGCCATAGTTATGAAAGGCTAGTGCCTTCCTCACTCGCTTCGCCTTTTTGGCGCTTTTAGGGGTCTATCGCCTTTTGATTTTGTGGCGGGCACTTGTGCGCCTTTTGGCTCCGGAGACATTATTGGTTATAGCAAGAGGCGTGAGGCATCCACCTTTGTCAAAAGGCATATTAGGCATGTGTAATGTGAAACTGGGTCATTTTAATTTTATATTTAATGTTTTAGCTTGAAATCTGTTATTTCGGGAAAAACATGGGTAAAGATAGCTTGTGGCATGCAAGAGAAAAAAAGATATCCGTATTTCTCTCGAGCAATTAAAAAAAATAAGTGCGATAAAAGATGAATTAGAATGACAAGAAAGAAGTGCGACAAAAATATTACCGATAGCTTGCTTTATTCTAATTTTAAAATGGTGGTTTGCATTTTTTGTTTGTTTACTAATTTCCTTTTTTTTTTCTCTTCGCTTTGGGTCTCCTTGTTATTTGAGGTTTTAATTATCTCTTATGTTCATCTCCAGGTATGGAATTATACATTTGAAATTATATATTAGAATTCACGTATTTTCATGCTTTTAAGCGACTACTTGTTTACTGATTTGAACATCAAATGTGTTTTTTTTTTCCTTAAAAATCATACTTTTGGGGTTTTAATTGTTTTAAGTTGCTATTACATGTGGAATTGTGATCTTTACTTAATGCAAAATTCTTGTGTATAACATGTTTAAGCTTTGTTCAATATATGTTATATATATTATTTTACCATTTTTTGTTCTATTTTACCGTCTTGCTTGCTTTTTGGCCGCCTTTCGCCTTTTCTAGGAACCTCTCACCCGCTTCTCGCCTTTTAACAACTATGAGCATAGCTCGATGCCTGTGGAATCATTTGTTTTAGGGGGAGGGAGCAGTATGTCTGGGCTGAGCCGAAATCTCTTCTTTTCTTTAGACTCAGTTCAAGGATTTGACAAAGGTGGTGATGTAAAACGGAGAGATTGTGGGGGGGGGGTTGCAGTTTGTTGGGTTATTGGATGGAGTAGAATGAGTGGATATTTAAAAATCATTGCTTATGGAAGCTTCCCTTGCGGATAAACTGGGGTTCTGCTTTAGTTTATTGTATTCGCTTCATATTTTTTTCTTCGCTTTTTTCTTTGTAGATGGACTTCTTGTCTATCCTGCTGTATTTTGATCTTATTTAATACAATTCCTTTTTCCTACCAAAATTGTTTTTTTTTTTGTTCATGTTACCCGGAAAGTTCTATAATTTCAGGCTATTATGTTATAATCTTTTCAAGATTTGTGTAAGATCTTCAAAGATTCTTTATAATGTACTCCCTCCGTCCCAAAATAATCTTCTCACTTTTTTATCATTACTACGAATGAACTTTGAGCAATTATTTTAGGTTGATTTAGTTATCCTAATGAAAATGTAAAACTTGTTATTGATAGTATTGTTGATGGTGTATCAATTACAAGTTTTAGATTCACATTAGTATAATTAAATCAACCTATAATTATTGCTCAAAGTTCATTCGTAGTAACGGCAAAACAAGTAGGAAGATCATTTTGGGACGGAGGGAGTAACTCTGAAAAGCACTAGCGGGGGATGTGTGGTGGCCGTGTTTGAATCTGTCCTTACTAATTGTCACTCGGGGTGCTCAAAATCTCAGTTAGAACAGTAGTAAATTTTTCCAATATCTACAGAGATAAAATTAAGCTGTTTGACAGCATTAGAACCTTACCAGAAAATCTGAAGCACATTTATTAATAGTATTAGATGTGTTAATAACATTATTAGGAACACAGAAGACTCATTGCAAATAATAAGTGTTTTTTCTTGTACACACACACACACATATATATGTATGTGTATATATGTATATGTATAATAATTTATTTATTTAAAATCTGTCTTGACTGCTAACTTGAGCTTAATATAACCATTGTTCAGAAGCATATTCACGTGAACAAACTCTAATTGTTCAGAAGATAGTTATGGATCACAACGGTTCAGATTTTGTTTTCGCCGAAGACCCTATAGCGAAAAAGGAACTTTGGAAGGTGAGTTGCTTATTCAGTCTATGCAAATAAATGTGAAGAGTGTCATTACACGTTTTTCAGGTATTTGCTACCATAAGTTTAAGGGACCTTAATGCAACCTGTATTTATGATTATGTGTCTAACAAGTTTAGGCTACTTCTCTTCTCTAACGGTTATATTCCATCTTGAATTGTTGGGTTAGGAATGGAACTTGGGAAAATGACTGTCTTATAGTAGCATATACTCCCTCTGTCCCTGAAAGATTGTCCCATTTGCCATTTTGACTTGTCCCAAAAAGTATGTCCCATTTCTAAACTTAGGCATGAATATTAGTGCAAATCTACCAAGGTACAAGAAGGTGAAGCTCTTCCTTAATAATTGCAAAATGTACAACAGGACAATCTTTTAGGGACGGAAGGAGTATTTTTTTCTATCAGTTTTATTTTCTTATTCCAATGATGTTGTATGCATAGATAAGGAAGGAGGCACTTTGGGCTTGCTTCGCAATGGAACCTAATTTTGAAGCAATGATATCGGTTAGTTTGCCTTCATTTTTTTATGGAGACTGCTCTTCTATTGTCATTATTTATACACAGAGATATATATCTCCTTTGTTAATGCATAATATGCTTTCTGTTGTGATTACTTTTGAGTTAATGGACCACATCAAATGCAGGGTGAACAATCCTTCGCATCAATCACATTTTTTTTCTTATTTCCTACAGTTTATAGACGGTATGCATGTCAACCTTTCAAGGAGTGTTGACTCTTAAATGCCATTAATTTATCAACAACAATATTTGTTTATGCATTTTTAATGGCAGATTCCCATTTTTACCAACTTCGGTATTGCTATTTTATTTTTATTTAAAAAAAAACAATCCATATATTGATCCTAATTACAATTTACCATTGTTGTCAAACCACGAGTAAGATGTTTTCAATAATCATATTGAGAATTGTTTCATTTGATAAAAAACACTACAATTAATATAATAACTTCTCTATCCCATTTTTTGTTTTGTAGTTAAATATTTAGGTTATTATTAAAGCTAAGAAAATTAGAAGCGTGATAACATTAAGAATCTCTATGATCCGTAATTGATGTTGAGATAAATATTAGGTTGATTAACATTACTCCATGTGGAAGCTAATATATTTGTATTCTATAAAATTAGTTTAATTATAAATATAGTCGTGTAGTGTATGGATTGGAAAAAGTTCTTAATTGAGTACCATGAGTTAGGATTGGGAAAGTCGCCAATTAAAGAATAGGCGAGGTACTTGAATGTCCTATTGTTGAAACTTTGATGGGTTTTAAATCAATTGGTGGATGAATGCACCTAGTGTCCTTAGAACTGCACCATATGTCATCTTTTGATGACTCCAAAATGTAAAAAAGGGCAACCTGACGCTACAAGAGCTCCCAGCGGGAAAGGGCCAAGCCCACATGAACTTAATGTAAACATCCTTTTCTTGCATTTAAATACAAGAGGCTGCTTCCACGGCTCGAACCTGTAACCTCCAAGTCACATGACTCCTAATTATACTTGATACAAAAATTCTTTGAGGTCTCCATCTCTTCACTTCTTGGCCGGTTCAAAGAGACTATTGAGAGAGAGATAGAGAGTTAGTAGATTAGCGAGTGGAGAAGAGAAAAAAGAGAATGTCTAGAAGAGAAAGGACAAGAGAAGCAAAAGAAAAAGGACAAAGAGAAGTGAAAGAAAAACAAAGAGAAACAATGAACCGGTTGTGTTAGAGTAATTAGGATGGCGTTTAATTATTTCTCTTTGTTTTTCATTTGCTTCTCTTTGTTCTTATTCTTCTTGACTTCTTGTCAGGGGCGGATCCACCTTAGGCCCAGGGTGGGCCATGGCCCACACTGAAACTTTTCAAAATGATTTTTTTTTTTTACGAAAATATATATATGAATACGATAGCTATGGTATTTCAACACTATTGATTGCTTGCCTAGGTGAAAAGCTGTTTACTAACTCCTCTTAATGTCCTGTGTTCGATTCCCATTTGAACATTTGACCTTTTAACACTACTACTATACTGTATTTCTTTTTTGAATGTTTAAAAAAACAATAGTTTGCTAAATAATTATTACATTAACAGAATATTAATAAGTGTGCAATTTTTCATCAAATATGTATTAATGTTTAAAAAATCATCAATTGTTTAAACATTACATATTATATACATACATATGATTTTAATTGTATAATTAGGGAAAATAGTATCATTAGGAAAAATAATTTTTTTTGGCCCACACTAAAAAAAATTCTGGCTCCGCCACTGCTTCCTGTTCTCGCTCTTCTCCACTCACTAACCCCGAATTTTTTCCCAAAATGTCACTGTTTCAAAAAGTATTTCCCAAAATGTCACAGTTTTAAAAGTATTGACCAGAATAACCTAGTTTTATGAATTCGCGGTTGGCAACCGCATTTTTAAGTGGTTAAAACGCATTTACTAACTGCGTTTTCATTAAAAAACGCATTTAGTAACCGCGTTTTTAATTTGCAAAACTATTAAAACGCGGTTGTCAACCGCAAATTTAAATATTAAAACGCTTTTGTCAACCGCGAATTCATAAAACTAGGCTATTCTGGTCAATACTTTTAAAACTGTGACATTTTGGGAAATACTTTTTGAAACAGTGACATTTTGGGAAAAAATTCCACTAACCCCCCCCCCACACACACACACAAAAACTCACACGCACCCTCTCTACAATTTCTCTATGATCCGACCAAGATGTGAAAAAATGGTGAAGTGAGCTCATGGATTTTTTTTTATCAAGTACAATTTGGAGTCATCAAAAGATGATAGACGATCTATTTCCAAGAACACTTGGTTCATTCATCCACCAATTGATTTAAAACCCCTCAAATTGACAGTGTAGATTTCCTAATAATTTTTGAAGCATTAAATAGTCAAATAGAACAAAAATTATGAGGATATGCTTTTTTTTTTTTTTTGTAATATTAGTGTGATACTTGTGTGGATAGAAATTAAATTTGTCATCAAACAATTTCAACAGTTCCCTTCTGTTTGCAGTTCGTGTCAGAGCTTTTGTTCTTTCTTTCCTAAAAAAAAGGACTGTCTGTTTGACTTGGCAGTTAAGTAGCGCAATACATGAATGATCTTAAGCTCTTGGCCTTTTTTATCTTGCAAGTCCTTTTGCTTCTTTTGCAAGGGTTCACCCCCTTGGTGAATTTTCAACACATGTGTTTACATATCAAAAATAAAAGATCTCAGAGCCTGTTTGTTTGTGCTGACTGGGCTTCTGAATGGCCCAAGTGCTAACTCGGTCAGCACATTATTCCATTAAGTGTGTTTGTTTTGGTGCATACACTCAGCCTGGATATATCCACATTATTCTGAATGACCAAGAGTCAAAATTATGACTTACTGAGTCTAAGCTCTGCTGAGCGTGAATATGTTGATATTGCGACACTGTATGACTGCTTCACATTTACAATCAATTCCCACGTGAGCAAGTTTTGGGAGAAACTAGTTTCTTCATAAATTATAAAAAGTCCACTTTTTTTCTACTTGCAAGTAGTTAGCGAATATTTAGGAACAGTTTATAAAACAGGACTTTCTATAACTTAAGGAGAAACTAGTTTCCCCCAAAATCTTGTGTTCCCACGTGCGCTGTACTTTATGTGGCCTTTCTTTTTTTCTTTTTCCTTTATTTTGGAATATGGGTTACTTCTAAAGATGAGTTTGTAATTTTTTTGTGATTAACTTAAATTCATAAATGATTATCTTTATAATAATTATAGTTATAATTACTTCTCCATTCACCCCCATAAAATATAGTTTATTTTTATTATTTTTGGGTAATCTAAGAAAATAGTTTTATACATACATACATATATATATATATACATATATATATATATATATATATATATACTCCCTCCGTCCCATTACAAAGAGGAAATTTACTGTTCACGCGTAGATTAAGGAAAAAAATAATGATATAAATGTTGTGAGTGTAAAAGTAAAATAGGAGAGAGAATGAGTGGAGGGAATAGTAAATTATAATGGTGTTGTGAGTATTAAAATAATGATAGGAGAGAGAATGAGTGGAGGGAATAGTGAATTTGTGGTTTGTAATGGGACGCCCAAAAAGGAATATTTGTGGTTTGTAATGGGACGGAGGGAGTATATATATATATATATATATATATAATTACTCTTTTCTTCCATAAATAAATGTCCATTTTCATTTTACGGAAAATTTGAAAATTTGGATTTTTTATAATTTAATACCAATGGTGCATAATATTGCTACACTCAACTTTATAAACTTTTAAAATTACAAAAATATGCTAAAATATAAAAATCTTAAAGTTGAAAATTCATTTAGTTTTTTTTTTTTTTAAAATTGAACATTTATTTAGGGATAATTAAAAGGACAGAGTAGTATACTTCAGTATAATTTCTAAAAGGCAAGAGTATAAATTTAATAACGAGATTATATCTTTCCCTATCACAAGTTAAAAGTGCTTTTTGAAAATGTGTTCCTAAAATTAATGTCTACTTGTCTTTAGAGTTGCTACATTCACATTTAATTGCAATGTCCCCCCCCCCCCACACACACACTATATATATATATATATATATATATATATATATATATATATATATATATATATATATATATATATATATATATATATATATATATATATATATATATATATATATATATATATATATATATATATATATATATCCAGATTCAGTGACATCTGTTATCAAACAAGCTTAATAATACTTTTTTCTTGCAGGATGTATGTGTTCCCTTATCGCATCTGGCAGAACTAATATCAAAATCAAAAGTAGAGTTGGACGCTTCACCATTAGTGTGGTATGTTTCTCCCAAATGTATTCTAATCTGTACAAATTTGACATTGTTGCTCATTGGTTGGGGCTTGCAGTATATTGGAGGTTAACTCAATCTGCTTTTACTTCTAGCAACCGAATGTTTGTATTCTCACATACATCCCTTGTCTGGTCTGGTTAACAGCACAGTCATTGCTCATGCTGGTGATGGTAACTTTCACACAGTTATTTTATTTGATCCCACACAAGAAGAACAACGCCGGGAAGCTGAAAGATTAAACCATTTTATGGTCCACATTGCATTATCAATGGAAGGTACTGGTTGATGCATCTGTTATTGCAGTCAGTTTTTTTCTTTCTTCTATATTCCCTTCAGTGATGACTCATGTACTGTCACTGCGGTCAATGCTACCACTACTGATTGGAGATAAGTGCTTTAACAAAGACACGGTTGCTGTGAATGATCGTACTTGAGAAAGTTAGGGCTTGTAGTTTTTGGATTGGAAAACTGTTACAAATTACAATTACTCAACAAATTGGCAGAGCATGTGACAGTGTGACCACAAGGGTTAAATCCATTCACACTATTTGCTCCTGGGTTTGTTTCACTTGTCTGTTTCTCTTTTACACTTGTCTTGCTGCACTCTCCTAGACCATTTGAGTCTTTATTCCTTATGGCTTTTCGTTATATATATATACTTCATTATGAATTTCGTTTGATTTGTGTAATGTTATAATTTTTTCCAGGTACATGCACCGGAGAACATGGTGTTGGTACTGGGAAGATGAAGGTACTAATACATGATATTGTGAACTAGCATATAATTGCGTACCGAGACCCATGGCATCTTAGATAATATAGATAAAGACAAGCTCTCTCTCCTTGTCCACCCACTTGTGGAAAACTTGCATGATATTTGCAAAACCCATGAAAATAAATTGGGTCAAATGCTCGAGTGTGCGGCTTTTCATCAGCTATATATAGGTACCATTAACATAAGAAAAGTTATTAAACAATGTGTTATTAACAATCATCGTTTGTGATAGACCATTTAAAATTCAAATGCAAGCCTTGAATAATGAGTGATTGGCCCACCTGATCTATTGGAGAAATATAACATCATATGTTTGATCTTGAAGAAGTTAACCTAAGTAGAGATAAAATGACTAGAGTGGGTTGGTTGTCGATGCCTATCAAATTTAGAACCTCATTTGGATCCCAAACTTGTAGAAAGGAACTAAGGGTTGTTCCCACAAAGGAGTGACTTTTTTATATATAATACTCCCTTCGTAGTTTTCATTTAAGAGACATTCTTAAAATGTGTATTTTTAGTAAAATTGAATGGCGTAGATGCATAAATATTCTTGTTATCCACTTTCTAAACTTTTAGTTTTGCAAGAAATATATAATGAATAGTGAAAAAATGTGGTAAAAATATCATTTAGGGACAATTTCTTAGAAGACAGACATTCTTTGTGGGACAAATTTTTCTTGAAAATATTCATTCATTTTGAGAGGGAGTAATAGTTTTGCCAATGTAGAAATCTCTTTTTGTAAGAGGAATGATATTCAAGAAAAGTGAATATATACAACCAAGTAAAAGTTATACCGAAGGTAGACTAATTAACTAATACAAAATTACTTCAAAATTTTTAAACAACTTTAAAATGGAAATAGCGCACAATGTTAGTGGTCATTTTTCGATCATTTGCAATGCATAAATTGTTAACCCGGAAACTTGAACAAGCTCTCAATCTCCAATTTTAACTATTTATAGGTTAACCAAACAAGCTCTTGGAGTATCCTATCAAATAGCCTAGAACAAGCTCTTTAGACTCGACTACCTAGTAACTTCAAGCACTTAGAACAGTTGATTAATGCCACAATCCACAAGCTCGGATTGTCCTTACTTTAAGAATGAAAAATGTGAAGCAATTAACTAGTTTCATTTACTAATCAATGATTCATTTGGTACGTGGAATTGCAAAAAGTGACAATTACAAATCACTTTTACAATTTGGCAATACTAACAAAATCCCTAATTTGGCCAAATTCTAGAAATCTCTACTAGGTTAAAGCATTAGACACAATTTTACATTCAACTTTAGCAATGAAAATAATATTACCTATTACAACCCAACAATTCTCACGATCGATTTTTCAAAATTCAATGAATATCCTCTAGCCCCAGGCTTAGCCACACATGATGAAAAATTGAACAAAAACTAAAGAAAACTATAATCAAGCTAGATTAATAAAACAACTAGAAGAATGTTGAATTTAGTTGGAGATAAAGAAGATACAAGTGAGGAAACTTAAGGGTTTTTGCTCCGAAATCCTTGCATGTGTTTCTTCTTCAAGAAATAAGACGTACTATTCCTTTCCTAATCCCCTCTCTATATACTAATAAGAGAGAAAAACGTTCATGAATATCTGGGGAGTAGGAAGAAAGGGTTCATCTATCTAAAGATAACAGTCACTAGTAATTAAAAGTTGTAAGATTTGGCTGCCACCAGACCATGGCCATGTAATTTGCCACCGGCGGGCTATAGAAACGTGTTGTCCATGATATTATTTCCCGCTTTAATCTTTGACCCCACCACCATTACCAGAAGTAAGGTCATGGAATGGGCTAACTTTCGATGATAAATCTCTAACTTAAGCTCTAAAAACTTTCTCTAAGTAGTTCACTTTGTTCGTATAAACAAAAATGGCTCAGTCATCATTCCTAATCACAAAAATATAATATGTAGTCAACCATTTTCAAAGCAAGTAACTTAAATCATTAACCATCAAAATAAGCATCCAATAACCATAATGAGAACAATTATACCAACAAATATATCACTTTTACCAAAATTACTGATGCACAAAAACTACCTTTGTGGCAGTATCTGATACACTTAGGATATATACAGGGTAACAGACGATTGAGTTCAGATTCGGTACATTCCATATGTACCCAAACATTAATGTTTCTGTTCTTTGTTGGGATACATGGAGGAATGAACAGAATAACATGAACCGGTTTTGGAAATGTCGGGATCAGGCGTATAAGTCATCATTTTTTAAACATTGGTTATGGGCCGTGAAGAATTTACGTTGATTGTCCACTGGGGATGGTCTTGTGGACTATTTGGTCCTTGACATGTATGTTAAGAATTTAAATGGAGAGATTGTAACAACGCAACCTACATCCTGTAGATGTGCTAAAAATAGTTTGCTTATAATTGGTCAATACTACCAACTATCAGAAATATCATTCATGAACCTTATAGTTGGGCCTATAGGTTGCCTATTTGACCTAGGTGCTTAAAAATAGAGAATCACTCTCATCTTGTGAAAGAGTTAATGGCCTATTTGCCTATTGGACTCGCTGGAGCCTCAGGGTGAGAGGCATGGGCTTCATGCAAGTGAGGCACATTTTATCAAAAGAATATTGAAATATAATCACAATAATATTTATTTATTAGGCTTGGAAGCCACAATTATTTCGAAATTATTGTGAACAACAAGACAAATGAAGCAGTAGCAACATAAGCAATCTACTCCCTCCGTCCCAAAACGTATGTCCAAAAAAATTTCCAAGTTGCTATTGATCAAGAGCAATATAGATCAGAAAGTAAAAAAAGTATGTATGTATGTATGTACATATATATATATATATATATATATATGTATGTATATATATATGTATGTATATAAGCATGAACATGATATAATGGCAATCCAAGTATTCAACTTCTTTGTTGACCAGGTTGTAGGATCCAAATAGTTTTTCGCCTCCTAGGTTTCTTGCAGAGTATGAACCTTCTACTTTTATCGATATGAGATCCAAGGTGGCTTTTTGGCTTTATTTCCACATAATAATATTCCAGCTCTTCTCACTACTAATTGGTCCAAAAAAAAGAACCTACTTGCAAATTGCAATAGTTGCGCCTCAGAGGGCCTCGGAGCTTTTCGTGTAGGCTGTGTGCAGCTGCTATAGATTATCACAAGATGAGAGTGATTCTCTATTATTACAAATATGACTTTTTCATTGGGATAAACTCTCAATGGAGGAAGTGAGAGACATTTGTTAATTATGTTATCGGTCATAATACTAAAGCGATGATAGAATATCAAAATAGTAAGAGTAATTCTTTATGAATCTTTTGTCAAAGTTTAATCAAGTATACCAAAAATAAGTCAAAAGAGTATTTTTGTCACTTCTATTAGGCATCACTTCTTTTTTTAGAAATACAAAACTGGGAGAACGTATAATTTTTTCTTCATGTTATCTGTGTTTTCAGTACCTTGAGCAAGAACTTGGCATAGAGGCATTAAGGACAATGAAAAAGATAAAAGCAGCGTTGGATCCCAACAATATCATGAATCCAGGAAAGCTTATACCTCCTCATGTTTGTTTCTGAGGTGACTCATCGTGTCTATTTATCTCTTCAAGTCTTTTTCTATATTTTTGTACTGTTGTAACAATATATGGTGTTTGATTGTCATTTAAATATACTGTTACTGCTCATTGCATAGCCTGTTAATCCTTTCTATTAGAGAACTTTGTACACAACACCTATGTCAATCAGACATAAGGAGAAACAACATGAGAAGGGCATGAATGCAATTAAACGTTTGAGCTTGCTAATCTTCCATTCTTGATGTTCTTTTGTCATACTCCCTCCGTTCGAAAGTGGTCTTCCACTTTTTTGGTTGTTAATGCGAAGGTACTTTGAGCAATAATTTTAGGTTAATTTATTATCCTAATGAAAAATACAAAACTTGTTATTGATATACACCATCACAAATACTACCAATAACAATTTTTAGATGTTCATTAGGATAATTAAATTAATTTGAAATTATTACTCAAAGTACCTTCATATTGGCAACCAAAAAAGTGGGAACATTATTTCGGGGCGGAGGGAGTGCCGTCTTTAAAAACATTTGTGCAAAAAGGAAATCTTTGGTACTGCTTCAGATGTGGTAATAATGCCATCTCTGTACACATTTCTCTATACGCGGAAGATTAAAGTGGGCAGGACATGGTTTTTTGTCGTTTCCATTATGATCACGGGGTAGGGAATATCTTAGGTTTATCTGGGGAGGCATGGAAGTTGAACCTTCATATATTGGACTAGGCTCTATCTTGATGGGCATAGAAGTTGAACCTTCATAGAGTGGCATTATTGCTAGTAAAGTGCAGGGTATGCGCATGCATTGGTGACTTCTCGAAGGGGGGCCTATAGAAAGGGTGATTGGTTTTGTTTGTCGTTTGTGTGAGCCTTGTACTGGACTAAAGTGATGAAAGTGATGGAAGTTGGAATAGTCTCTGTCGGCAGGGTGTACTAAACAAATTCAAGTGCCTACATTTTTCTCCTTTTTATCTCTCTGTGGTGTGTGCATCTCTCTTCATTTATAATTAGTGGTGTTTTGGCATCTCTAGCTCCATTTTGTCTGGTCAGTTTAGGTTTATATAAGCAAAGTTCCCAAGAAAGAGCGGTTCAAAAGCTTTACATCAAGTTCTTGAGGCAAAATATTTTGAAAAGAGTACTGCTTCGAGTAGTGATCATGTGACTGTGAAGGCGTGTGGTCCCTACCGACTTCCGAGCCATAGAGTCATAGGATCACTAGTTCCAAATTACTCCAACCTAAGATACAGACTGGTGGATTGCTTAATAGTTTGGTGGTGGACTCCTTAACAAGATTCTGGGGTATGTAAAATCTATTCCATGTTGTGATAGAAGCCCACCTTGGTGGATTTTATGAAAGAGTCTTGGTATGAATAATGTGAGATTGGGTGGGGGCAAAAAATGTGATGTAGACATGTCATATTCCTATGATAAAAAGAAAATGAAAGAAGAGAACCTTCTTTGACCCAATTTTGAATTGAAGATAAGGCTGTTTTTGAATCTAAATAGACCCATCCATAGATAGAGAGGGACCTCTTATTGGGCATGAATTGTGGTGCCCAATTCTTGAAAGGACTATGATAGAAACTTTCTGAAAATTATTTGGTATATTTGTAATCTCTCCCATTTTACATCTCATTCATTTTACCTTGATTTTGATTAGATATGGCTTTTGTGTTACATTGATAAGTATCTACGAGCTACCACCGGGCATTAACATTATCGGTGGAGTTTCAGGTGGGTATATAATGGGTCAATTCACTCGAGGTGCTTGTGCTCGATGGGCCTGTAGGTACGTTCGGCTTGTGAGCCCACACAAATGTACATCCTGGTATTTGAGCCATGATATCTGCTATCGAAGTTAACCCCGACTTTAAAGTTTGCGAGCTCTCCGCTGCTGATAAACAGCTTGAAAATTGGGCATTAATTGTGGTGTCCAATTCATGAAAGGTGTCAATGATTGAATCTTTCTGAAAAGTATTAGGTCTAATTGTAATATTTCTCATCCTACTTTGAGTAGGATATGAGCTTTGGGCTGGATTTGATTGATAAGTATTAAAAAAGAGTACTTATGTTCAGTGGGCTAGTGTGTGGTGTTCACGCAACATTCAACAGTACAATTTTTCGAGCTCTGGGTTATAACAAATGGTATTATTGCGGAATCCCGACCGTAAGATTTGCGAGCTCGTTCGGAGGTAGGCATTTGATTGGACCTTGATTCAAAACTCAAAACGGGTCTCCAATCTTAAGGATTGCGAGTTTGACTGTGGGTACATTTTGATATTTAATTGGTACTTGCTAGAGACGGAGAGGATTTGAGTGGAGATTGTGATATCTCCTGTTCCACATCGGTTAGATATGTGATATCCCTCATTCCACATCGAAAATGTTTAGGAATTTAGTGTGATATATAGAAGGCTCATACATTATTACTAATCATCAAATCATTCATTAAACTTATGGAGGCCTGTGATGGGCTGTGGTTAACACGAGGAGATGATTAGTGGCCAATGTGGTGCCTGCGTAGCGGGTCGGACATCGGACTCGGGTCGTTACAAGATATGAGTTTTGTGTTAGATTGATAATAGTCCACAAACTATGACAGGGCAGCAACATCATTCATAAGTTCTTAGGTGGGTCCATGGTGAGTCAATTGTGGAATTCTCTTACAAGGAAGACGTCTCAATCTAGTTCATAACCTGAACTTTTCACATCCCACGCGTCATCTGGCCTTGGCGCTACCCTTAAACGTTAACGACCAGTCAACTTTGGCACCACCTTCTTTTCCTGACACAACCTTGTTCATAGACGCTGCCCCCTTCCTCCTGAGGGGCAAAGCAAATCTACAGTAGTGCCTGATATTTACTCCCCCTTCCTCCTCAGGGGCGGATCTACAGTAGTGTCTGGTGTTGTTCAGACAACCAAAAAAAAATTATTTTTGCAAAATGACGTCTTTTTGACCTGTTTTAAAGAACAGGCAACACCAAATATTTCGCGCCTAGTGAAGCTTATTATATTTATGTATGTAAAATGGTGTCTAGTGAAGTCTATTATCTCTTATATTTGTAAACATTTTGAATTTTAATTTCATGCCAATTTTTTTATTTTATTTTTTTTAGTAAAGAACATGCAACATCAAAATATAAAATATTTGATGTAGATCCGCCACTCTGTTGGTTATAATGGTAGTGGGATGGTGGTGGTAATAATAATGGTGGTTAAAGAATGGGTGATTGTGGGGCACGAGAAGGACCATGGAGGTAAGTGATGTTAGTTTCGCACATCAGCATTTTGTTATAAATTTTATGAAATATTGCAACAAAAATCACTAAACTATTATTTTTTTCGGGTTTCACCACTAAACTAATTTTCATTGTAAACAACACATTAAACCATCATTTTTTTTGTATTCATAGTCACTATCACTAATGGGGTTAGTTTTGTTTCGTTAAATGGTTATGTTCAGCGCATGCAATTAAATTATAACTTGTCTTTTTTTAGATTGATCTAAAATTAAAAAAAAAGATAAAAAAAAAAAAGATGTAAAGTTTAAAAAAGAAATCTTTTAAAAATTGTAGGAGTGAATTAAAAAAAAAACAACCCTTATATTCAAACATTCTAGAAAAACAATATAATAAAGAAATAAATGAAAATAATAAAATTATTTGATTTACATTAATATCCCCTATAATTTGAATACATGTGTTGTATTAGGGATGGCCAAACCGGATCGGAACCGGACCGGAACCGGCCCGAAAAAGCCCGGAACCGCCATGAACCGGGGAGAAAACCGGAATCGGGGTAACCGGAACCGGTTTGGAGGCGGGCCGGTTAAGGTTCACCAAAATGGTGAACCGGACCGGAAAAAGCCCGGAACCGGACGAAAATTTGTTGTTTTTCAATAGAACCGGCCCGGAACCGGACCGAAAAAGCCCGGAACCGGACCAAACCCGTGAGAAAACCGGAGCCAGGATAGCGGGAACCGTGAGAAAAGCGGGCCGGTTAAGGTTCACCTCCTCGCCGAACCGGAACCGGCGGTTCATGGCCCGGAACCGGAACCGGACCGGATTTGGCCATCCCTTGTATATGATTATTTAACGGGAAAAAACTAACCCCGTTAGTGATAATGACTATAGATGCAAAAAAAAAAAAAAAATTAGTTCAATGTGTAGTTTGCAGTGGAAATTAGTTTAGTGGTAAACCCACAAAAAAATAATAGTTCAGTGATTTGTTTTTGCGATGTTCCTAAATTTTAATATCTTATTTACCACATCAGTATTTCCTTGGATGTAATTTTAACACCGTTAATGAAAAAGAATTTGGTTGCAATAAAGCCAAAATCTCACAAAAAAACAGTTTTTCCTGAACAATAGGAAAAATGGGTTTTGAAATAACGTCCGTTTGTGCTATCGCCGTCGTCTTCCACTTTCTTCATACTGTCTCTCCCTCTCTGTCACTGTCAATTTTTAAAAAAGAGTGATATTGTTAATGTAAAAGAGTGTCAGTGTTGATATAAAAGAGTTTCAGTGCACGTGTGTTTGAGTGATAGCGTTAGTGTAAAAGAGCGTCGTTGATAGTATTAAAAGAGTATTAATGCATGTGCAATTGAGTGTCGGTGCACGTGTAAAAGTGTGTCAGTGAAAGTGTAAAAAGTGTCAACATTGGCATAAAAAAGTGCTAGCATTAGTATAAAAAAGTGTCAATGCATATTTTAGTGTCAGTGCACATGTAAAATAAAAGAGTATCAGTATTTGAGTAAAAAGAATGTCAACATTAACATTAGTGTAAAAAAATGTCAGTATATGTGTAATTAAGTGCCTACACATGTGTGTTTGAATGTCAATATTGGAATAAAAAGAGTGTTAGTGTTAATGTAAATGAGTGCAATGGCATTTTATTACATATTTGTTGTCACTTTTTTTAAATGCTACTGGCAATTCTTAGAAGTTAGAAAAGAAAGAGAAAGATGCAATATCCAGTAGGGTTAGTGGCTCTAAGGTGAGTGTATCTCCACAAGCCAGGCCCGGCCCTATAGTGAGATGAGTGAGGCGGTCGCCTAGGGCTTCCGAAATTTTTGTCGATATTAGGGCCCCCAAATTTATAATTTTAGGTATATATATTTTAGACAGCGTTTAATTTTCAAGAAATTTGATAATATAGCGGTATTGGGGAAAGCTTGAGTCCTTTTGGCCCAATTTCGATTCCGCTTGAAGACAAATTTATTTAATAAGATTTTGGCTCAGTTCGATTCCCCTTTGAAGACAAAAATATTTAATAAGAATAAGGTGTTTAGGCTTTCTTCTCTTTTTATTTTTTCTTAATTAGTAATAGTAAGTTTACCCTTTTTTTTTTTTTTTGCAATAATTTTGTAAACTATTTGTATTTATTCCTTATTTTTTGTGAAATATTTATTTAAATCTTTTGCAATTATCACTAAAATTTATTGCAAAATTTTGTTGATTACTTTGTAATAACTCCAACTCAATCTAGTAACCAAACTCAACTTTTCAAGTCATTATCTCATTCTTTTATTAATAAAAAATTTCGAGTCTCGCTATTAGCCTGTGATTCGACTTAGAGTTCAACTATCCTCAAATCCTAAGGAAAAAATGAACATAAATGCCTCCAATAGAAACAATGCCGAAAGGCGGAAAGATAGAGAGAGATAGTGATTCGAGAACACTGCACCGTGCTATTTTCCGCTGAGAAAATTAAAGGGTCACCGTCAAATAGTTTGCCTAGGGACTCAAATTCGACAGGACCGGCCCTGTATCTCCACTATGAGTGAAGATGTACTGAAACCTAGCTAATAAACGAAAAAAGAAATGAAGAAAAAAGAGTCATAGGGATTAAGGATACAACAACAACTAAGCCTAATGTGAATAAATTAACTTGACTTGAAAAACCTAAGAGGATACAACAACAACTAAGCCTAGGGCGTGTTTGTTTGTGCTTATCAGACTTCTTAATGAAGCCTAACTGAAGCCTATGTCTATACCATTTTAGAAAGAAAAAAAACTGAAAGAAAAAAGTTGATTTTTAATAAATTTTAACAGAAATGGTGCATAAATGCATTTATCAAGATTCTTTGATAGTTACCAAACAAACTTAATAATCAAGCATCAAGAATCATGCAACTAACTCTAGATCATTAAGAATTGTATTCAAATATATTCATAATCTCAAAAGTAGCAAAAATAGATGCCATAAAATACAAAAAACAACTGTGAACTTAACTAAAACAACTGTGAATTTGATAAAAAACAATTGTGAACTTAAAAAATATGTCAAATAATCTCATAAAATAGTAAAAATAAAGGTAAAAGACTTAAAACAACTGTGAAAAACAATTGTAAACTTAACAAATATGTCAAATAATCTCACAAAATAGCAAAAATAGAGGTAATAAAAGACTAAAATCAAATGTGAACTTAACAAATATGTCAAATCATCTCATAAAATAGCCAGTAAAAAATAGGTCATATAAAAAACTAAAATAATTGTGAACTTAACTAAAAGTAACTGTGAACTTAACTAAAAACAACTGTGAACTTAACAAATATGTAAAATAATCTCAAAAAAAACGAAAATAGAGGTCATAAAATACTAAAAACAATTGTAAACTTAACTAAAACAATTGTGAATCAAGTAAAATAGAAGATATTTTCATGCAAAAATTATAAACCTAACTAATCAACTGTGAACTTCTTTTATTTGTTCTTGGAACAACTGTGAAAATCAATTGTGAACTTCTCAAAAACAACCGTTAACTTCTCAAAGTTGATTAAGATTATATGTTGATTCTACTAGTTTGATTTGTGTTGACGATACGAGCATAACGGTGGTTTCAGATTTATTTATTTTTGACTTCTTGATCTTAATATATTTCATTTTAAAATTTTGAGCAGAAAAAAGAACGAGAAAAGAGAGAGAGGGGAGAAAGGAGAGAGAGAGGGGAGCTGGTTTGAACGCTAATATCATGAGCACGTGGACACATATTCACTTAATAGTATTGGCACGGGTGTAATTTCATTCAAATTACTAGGGACACTCGTGTCTATCAATATAACTACAATATCTTGTGGTCAATTTGCAAAATATGTCTCCTTGATGATCATTTTTGTTAGGACGATAAACGATTTGATAATTGTTCCTAAAAATTATAGTAGCTAAATAGTTCACTTGTGTCTGCCATAATAATGCCAATCACTATTTGAAAATAAATATCTGTCAGTATCAATATGGAGGGAGTATGGTTGAGAATTTGGAACTTGGATTTCTAATCAACTCCTATCATTTCAAAAGTTGATTCAGATTATATGTTGATTCTACTAGTTTGATTCGTGTTGACGATACGAGCATAACGGTGGTTTCAGATTTATTTATTTTGACTTCTTGATCTTAATATATTTCATTTTAAAGTTTTGAGCGGAAAAAAGAACGAGAAAAGAGAGAGAGGGGAGAAAGGAGAGAGAGCGAGGGGGGGAGCTGGTTTGAACGCTAATATCATGAGCACGTGGACACATATTCACCTAATAGTATTGACGCGGGTGTAATTTCATTCAAATTACTAGGGACACTCGTGTCTATCAATATAACTACAATATCTTGTGGTCAATTTGCAAAATATGTCTCCTTGATGATCTTTTTTGTTAGGACAATTGACGATTTGATAATTGTTCCTAAAAATTATAGTAGCTAAATTGTTCACTTGTTTCTGCCATTATAATGCCAATCACTATTTGGAGATAAATATCTGTCAGTATCAATATGGAGGGGGTATGGTTGAGAATTTGGAACTTGGATTTCTAATCAACTCCTATCATTTCAAAAGTTGATTCAGATTATATGTTGATTCTACTAGTTTGATTCGTGTTGACGATACGAGCATAACGGTGGTTTCAGATTTATTTATTTTTGACTTCTTGATGTTAATATATTTTATTTTAAAGTTTTGAGCGGAAAAAAGAATGAGAAAAGAGAGAGGGGGGAGAAAGGAGAGAGAGAGGGGAGCTTGTTTGAACGCTAATATTATGAGCACGTGGACACATATTCACTTAATAGTATTGGCACGAGTGTAATTTCATTCAAATTACTAGGTACACCGTGTCTATCAATATAACTACAATATCTTGTGGTCAATTTGCAAAATATGTCTCATTGATGATCATTTTTGTTAGGACGATAGACAATTTGATAATTGTTTCTAAAAATTATAGTAGCTAAATTGTTCACTTGTGTCTGCCATAATAATGCCAATCACTATTTGGAAATAAATATATGTCAGTATCAATATGGAGGGAGTATGGTTGAAAATTTGGAACTTGGATTTCTAATCAACTCCTATCATTTCAAAAGTTGATTCAGATTATATGTTGATTCTACTAGTTTGATTCGTATTGACGATACGAGCATAACGGTGGTTTCAGATTTATTTATTTTTGACTTCTTGATCTTAATATATTTCATTTTAAAGTTTTGAGCGGAAAAAAGAACGAGAAAAGAGAGAGGGGAGAAAGGAGAGAGAGAGGGGAGCTGGTTTGAACGCTAATATCATGAGCACGTGGACACATATTCACTTAATAGTATTGGCACGGGTGTAATTTCATTCAAATTACTAGGGACACTCGTGTCTATCAATATAACTACAATATCTTGTGATCAATTTGAAAAATATGTCTCCTTGATGATCATTTTTGTTAGGACGATAGACGATTTGATAATTGTTCCTAAAATTATAGTAGCTAAATTGTTCACTTGTGTCTGCCATAATAATGCCAATCACTATTTGAAAATAAATATCTGTCAGTATTAATGGAGGGAGTATGGTTGAGAATTTGGAACTTGGATTTCTAATCAACTCCTATCATTTCAAAAGTTGATTTAGACTATTTGTTGATTCTACTAGTTTGATTCGTGTTGACGATACGAGCATAACGGTGGTTTCAGATTTATTTATTTTTGACTTCTTGATCTTAATATATTTCATTTTAAAGTTTTGAGCGGAAAAAGAACGAGAAAAAGAGAGAGGGGAGAAAGGAGAGAGAGAGGGGAGCTGGTTTGAACGCTAATATCATGAGCATGTGGACACATATTCACTTAATAGTATTGGCACGGGTGTAATTTCATTCAAATTACTAGGGACACTCATGTCTATCAATATAACTACAATATCTTGTGGTCAATTTGCAAAATATGTCTCCTCGATGTTCATTTTTGTTAGGACGATAAACGATTTGATAATTGTTTCTAAAAATCATAGTAGCTAAATTGTTCACTTGTGTCTGCCGTAATAATGCCAATCACTATTTGAAAATAAATATCTGTCAGTATCAATATGGAGGGAGTATGGTTGAGAATTTGGAACTTGAATTTCTAATTAACTCCTATCATTTCAATCTTTATGTTATGGTGGTATTGAAATATTATATTGACAAGAAATATGTCATACCACTTTTTCTTTTTTCTTTTTTCTTTCTTTTTTAATTTTAATATGAACTGCCCCTATGAAATGTTTAATTTACCCTGCACTACTAGAGGAATTCAAATTTTCTACAACACTATCATCTTTATAGTGGTCGTTTTGACTAGTTATCCGTTGGTATTATTATAGTGTCGGGATTAGTGTTAAAGAGTGCAGCAGTTTTAGTGTTAGAAAAGTATCATGTACATAAAGTGATAAAAATGTGTTTTGGTTATAAAAAGTGTCAGAAGTGTTGATAAATTCCGATTATTTGAGAAAATACAACATGATTTTAAAAAAAATTCAGTTATTTACAAAAGTGTCACAACGCATTTTTTAAAAAGTTTCAGTTAATTACGAAAATGTCATATCGTGTATTTTTAAAAACTTATTTTTCCTAAAAATTTGACAAGAGATAAATATAAAGAAAGTGGAGCTAAATCTAACAAAAAAATAAATAAATAAAATATTCAAATAAAATCATACCTTTTGGATTCACCTTTCTTGTTAGAAAATTGGATTTGCTAGAAATCTTGGTTGAACTTTATTGACTTCCTTTTTAATATATGAACAAAGAAATATTTCATATGTATCCATAAAACAAGATAATGTCTCCACCTTACCTTACAGCCGCCCAATAATTAAATTAACAATCGTTTTCACCAAAAAGTAAACATGATAATCTTAGACAAAGAGACCTGCAACCAGGGGGCGAAATCCCGTAGGATTAAAATGGAGCGGGTTCACAAATTACATCATTAATTTTGGAGGTTTACGATCAGGGGCGTATGTATATAAGCGCAAGGGTGGGCATATGAGCACCCTCGCTTTTTCAAAAAAAAATTACCGAGTAGATTTTTTTAAAAAAAATGGGATACAAAGTATATTAATGCAAAATGTAACAGCAGAAAGTCAAAAACCCTTTTTAGCCTTTTAATATTTTTGAGCAACTTATATTTACTTCAATTGACCCCCTCAAAATATATATTTATGTTTTATGTTCCCTCCGTCTCAAAATAAATATTTATTTTCTAGAAATTTTATTCTAAATAAATGTCTATTTTATAAAAAACTTGGTCCCTACATATTTTTACCAGTTTTTTCATATTTCATTTTATAATTACAAAATCAAAAGATTAAAAAGTGAAAAGCAAGAATATGCATACATCTTTGTCATTAAATTTTATAAAAGCTTCACATTTTTAGAATGTCTCTTAGATTTTCTTATATAATTACAAAACTAGATTTGATTATTAATTACTATTATTATTGTTGTTGTTGTTGTTATTGTTTGAATTTAAATAAAGAAAAAATCAGTTATACATGCAATATTAAAATTTAGGTTTTCAATAGTGTGATTTTCAATTTTTTTTTTGTAGACTTAAAATTTGACCCCCTAACTTAAATTCCTAGATCCACCACTGTTCACAGACACCTCTTTGAATGTGTCTGTGACCGCCCCTGTCTGCAACTGTTTGTTATTGCAAAATTTTAACTATTTTTCTACAAACAAAACAGAGGATATATGTTTAAATTTGAATCATACAGTCCAACGTTGTTGCAGCAACTACTACTCCGCTGCTTGATCAAGTTCATATCCAAAAAATAAGAATAAGATCGAAAATACTCCCTCCATCCCGCTTGAAATTGCACAGTTACTGTTTATGCGTGGATTAAGGAAAAAATAATGATATAAATGTTGTGAGTGTAAAAGTAAAATAGGAGAGAGAATGAGTGGAGGGAATAGTAAATTATAATGGTGTTGTGAGTATTAAAATAATGTAAGAGAGAAAATGAGTTGAGGAAATAGTAAAGATTCTTTGCCATTTTAGAAAGTGTGCAATTTATAATGGAACGCCCAATGAAAAAAATGTGCAATTTGTAGCAAAACGGAGGGTGTATTTGGTAAACATTTAAAAATAAAAGCGTGCCCGAGAACACATCCGTTATATTGATGGCTTTGTCCCAATTGGGTAAATTAGATTACATGACACCACACAATCTCAATGACCATAACTAAGCTAACTAGATTCTTATTAATTAAAGTTAGGTTTTGTTAAATTTTATTTACGAAATATTTTTTTTTTTTGAGATGTCGTCAGGGCGTTAGGTAAAAATTTAGGTAAAAATATACGCATATCTATATTATAGTAGAGTAATTAAAACTGCTAAAAAACCGAAATGATACCACACAATCACAATGACCATAACAAAGCTAGAGTCTTATTAATTAAAGTTAGGTTTTGTTAAATTTAATTTACGAAATAGTTTTTTTTTTTGGATGTCGTCAGGACGTTAGATAAAGATATATGTATATCTATAGTAGAAGCCAAAAATTTATAAAAAAATGCGTTTTTTGTTAGCTTAACAAAAAACGTGTTTTAAATAAAGGGCGGGACGTCTCTCTCTCACTTTCTCTCTCCTCACAGTCTCTCTCTCACTAAACGCAAAGCCGTTCTTCTTCACCGCAAATGAAATTGAAGGTGAATTTGCTCATACGAAAAGCTTTCCGAAACTCCTCGTCGGGACAGTCGTCGCTGCCGTACTGCTCCCACCACGCTTTTGACCTGTCTTTCACCCACAACCTCCGCTGCTGACCGCCGCCGCTAATTGGGTACTGCGTCAAATCCTCGACTGTGGTAGCGGTGGAGATGTCATCAAATTTCCGGCTGATTTTCGTTAGTTTCTCAGAATTGATCTCGATCACTTCATTTTTCTGAGCTGGGTTTTGCTGGGAAGTGAAATCCAAGATTGAATTCGGTTGTAACCGAGGAAATTCAAACTCGGGAATTGGTTTTTGTTCGAATTCATCGAAGGCAAAGACGATTTTGGGAGCGGCAACGATGGATCTGCTGCGATCGGAACATATTTTTAAGCTTCTCTGTTTTGATTTCTGGTGTTAGGTTGAAGGAATTGTGAAGGAATTGTGAGGAAGGCCACAGCAATAAATTGGATGCCAGTGCTCTGGTTTTTGAATGCCAGTTCTCTAGTTTTGAAATGCCAGTTTATAAGTATTTGAGTACCAGTTTGAGAATTTGATGCATTGGTGGACTGGGTAATTAGATGCCAGTGTATGTGTTTTGGAGTGCCAGTCCATGTATTTTGGAGTGCCAGTTAGTGTATAATAGAGCGTAAAATCTAAGGAGAAACGCGTTTCTCCTTAGCGCTAAGGAGAAACGTGTTTCTTAACCGGTTTATTAACTGTTTTAATTGAACGTTTAACGAACCGGTTTCTTAACCGGTTTAATTAAAACATGTTTGCCCTAAGTTTAATACCAATACGATATCAGTAGCAAGGGAACCTCAGTTGAATATCCAGAAACTATATCCAGAAATCAGTAGCAAGCGAAATCAGTAGCAATCGAAGGTATTATGGGAAATCCAGTTGATGAAATCATGAGCAATCGACCAGCTGAAGAAATCAGGACCAAGCGAAAATCCGATTGTGAGTTCACATGTTATTATTGTTTTGGTTCGCATTTTCATAAATTTACGGATATATTAAGCATACTAAATGCGTATATGAATTTAACAATGTGTTTTAGTTTGAAATTTTCAATTTGTGTATCGATTTTGTGTTTTATGTTTAACGATTTACTATTCTACTTAGTATTGTCGTTTCTTGGCTTTTAATTCATAATTTTCGTCATGTTTAACAATGTGTTTTAGTATTGTCTCTTGGCTTTTAATTCATAATTAAAAAGGTTACGGATATCAATTAAATAGCTTACGGATATCCTTTCAAAAGGTTACGGATATCCTTTCAAAAGATTCTTGATATGTTACGGATATCGAGAACCTTTTGAAAAGGATATCCGTAACCTTTTGAAAGGATATCGAAGCTTTTGATAGGATATCCTTTCAAAATTAATTGATATCCGAAGCTTTTTAATTGATATACGAGAACCTTTTGAAAGGATATCCGAAGCTTTTGAAAGGATATCCAAGCTTTTGATAGGATATCCTTTCAAAATTAATTGATATCCGAAGCTTTTTAATTGATATCCAGAACCTTTTGAAAGAATATCCGAAGCTTTTTAATTATTTGTAGATATTTTTTGAATATCCTTTTGAAAGTTTTTGGATATTCAATTGTTTGTTTACGGATATTCAATTGTTTCTAGATATCAATTTGTGGATATATTTTACGGATATTCATTTACTTGTTTACGGATATGCAATTGTTTGTTTACGGATATTCATTTACTTGTTTACGTATATTCAATTGTTTGTTTACGGATATTCATTTACTTGTTTACGTATATTCAATTGTTTGTTTACGGGTATCCTTTCTTTATTATTACGGATATTCATTTCATTTATTTACGGATATCCTCTTGATTTTTTTTTTTTTTTTTTTTTTTTTTATGTTTTGTAGTCAGATTTAAATAAAGGTGAAGGTATTAAGAAACAAAAGAAGAACTCAAATAAGAAATCAACGGGGATGTGGTTGAAAGTGGTAAGAAACGGGCATTTGAACATTGTTGTGTCCCGAGAAAGGCTTATTGATCTTAACTTAACCGATTCTCGGAAAGAAGATGTTAAATCTATAGGTTTTGGTGGACTATTAGAACTTAAGATGAATAGATTGCCAACGGGGGAATTGTGGAATATCTCGTGGAAAGATTTGATTCGGGAAGATTTATTCGAGAGAATCAAAAATAACAAGTATTACATAAATACAAATGATGTTTTTGATATTCTTGGTCTTCCTAGGAACTTAAAAAAGAGAAGATAAATAGTTCAATAGGGATTGACAAAACGTTGAGCGCACGATACAAAAATACTTTTGGGAAAGTTAAAGATGGTATTCCGGCCCGTCTGCTTGGTGAACGCATCAAACAACTACACGATGGAGGTGATGAGTTTAAACGCCTCTATGTCTTGTTTCTTGTGGGTTTCTTTCTTGCACCGGTAGTAACAAAGGCTATTGGTGTTCTTTGTTGGCATTGGTTAAGGATGTTACTCAAATCAAAAAGTTTGATTGGTGCCGGTTTGTATTGAATAAGTTATCGATGGTGTTAGGAAGTTTAAGGCTTCTTACGCGGTAAAGTCGGAGTGTTGCGGTGGTTGTGTGGCAATTCTTTTAGTAGCTTACTTTCATAGATTTCCATATTTGAGTAAACATGAACCAACTGCACGTCCTTTGATTCAACATTGGACTCAAGAGAAAATTTCTGTCAGGGCTGGGAATGAAGCTAAGATTGGTTGGGGTACAGTTCTTTATTTGGATAATGTTTATCCGATTTCGAGATATGAGGATGATTTAGATGAAGGACAAATTGGATTGCCGATTGAAGTTGCTCCTTTTGTTGAGGATGTAAGTCATCGTACAAAAATACCTGCAAGTGAAAATGTTCGAAGTTTTGGATTACATTAAAGAGTCACTGAAAATATTTCAAAATGATATTAAAGTTGCTATCAATGCTCACATTGCAAGGATATCTAATATTGAGAAGGGGAAAGAAAAAGTTAATAATGATGATGTTGAGAAAGGATCTCGCCAAGAGGAGGATTTGGTTGGTGATAGTGAACCTTGGGGAAGTCGGGTTTTTGATTACATTGATGATATTATTGATAAGTTGAAAACATCAAAAGATGATTTGAAGGAGAAAGGGAAGGTTGGACCTTTGCCAACATTTAGGATTCTTTCACGAGTCAAGAATCCGAGGCATACGGTGTCCGATGAAAATGTTGAAAAATTTGAGTTTTGATGATAGATATGTGCATGAGCATTATGAGGATCAAGATGTTACGAGAGGATCAAGTTAATGTTGATCAACCAACCGAAGAGGATCAAGTTAATGTTGATCAACCAACCGAAGATCAATTTGCGAGCATCAAGTTGCGATTCCACCTCCGGAACCGATCAATTTGCTAGGCTTATTACGAGAGGATCAAGTTATTGATTCCCATCTGTTTAAACAACCGAGCCATTGAGCCTATGTACGTTATCAAGGAAGTTTACGAGGTGGAAGAAGAATATTCTACACAAATTTTGGGTGATATTGATAATTTGGTTGATAAAATTATTCAACATGGTGTTAATGGTGAGAAGTTTGACAAGATGTTAGATGAAGTGCATTTGGAACTTTGTGAATGGTGAGATTATTCTTTCATCCGAATTTATGGTGAAGAATAAGGACGTAATGATTGGTATGCCAAAGTGAAGATGGAAGTGGTTGATTATTGCTTCTCAAAATTGATTCTTCGAGTCAAAAAGTAATATCCCATTTTTATTACGGTTGAAATTTATTATGGTATTCAAATTCTAATATTATTTTTTTTTCGGTGTTTATTTTCGTTTAATGATGCCCTTGGGTGAAGCGAGATGATATTCGAGTATGAGAGAAGACACGAGATATCACGGGTGTTATTGTGAATGCTTGGGCATTGTTTTTGAACAAGTTGGAGCATAAAAAGGGTGTAATGAAGAGATTTATGTTTGGTGTTGACCATTACGTAAGTTTACTTTTTTCAACAACTTATAAGTATATATTTGATATTGATTGCGGGGTATATATCCATGAATTTTCTTTAAGATATTGTTATCATTTATATTAACGAGGCTACTTGGGCGAAACGTTCTCAAAATGCTCGTAATAATTTTAAAGAAATGGCTCAAGCTTTTTGGTATTGGAAAAATGATGTTAATGTCGATGGGAATCTAATGGAACCGAATGAAGTAGATCCGGTATGTATTTTCATTTGTCAAAACATTTACGGATATCATATTGAAAATTTCTGGATATACTTTTATGGTATTTCTGGATATATCCATGACCAAGGCCTAGGCCAAGGCCAAGGCCTAGGCCAAGGCCAATGCCTATGCCTATGCCATGGCCAAAGTAATTTACGGATATACTTTATGGTATTTACTGGATATACTTTATTGTATTTCGGGATATATCCATGACCCAAGGCCAAGGCCAAGGCCTATGCCGTGGCCAAAGTAATTTCTGGATATACTTTATGGTATTTACGGATATACTTTATGTTATTTCTGGATATACTTTATGTTATTTACGGTTATATCCATGACAAAGGCCTAGGCCAAGGCCAAGGCCTATGCCATGGCCATAGTAATTTCTGGATATAATAAATGGTATTTACTGGATACACTTTATGGTATTTCGGATATATCCATGTCCAAGACATAGGCCAAGGCCAAGGCCTATGCCATGGCCAAAGTAATTTCTGGATATACTTTATGGTATTTACGGATATACTTTATGTTATTTCTGGTTATATCCATGACCAAGGCCTAGGCCAAGGCCAAGGCCTATGCCATGGCCATAGTAATTTCTGGATATAATAAATGGTATTTACGGATATACTTTATGGTATTTACGGATATACTTTATTTTATTTTGGATAGTCACCTAATATATTTTTTGCAGTTTTTATCCCATACTTTAAGGAAGCAGTAAAGGTGGGCACTTTACACTATATGTGTACAACATGGCTTCAAAAAAGATTCAATATTTTGACAACCTTGCAATGAATGATGCAAAAAAGTGAAGTTGTGAAACTTACGAAAGCATTGGTATATGTTTTGAAACTCACGAAAGCAGCTTTTATATTTTTCATTTTTGTTTTTATTGGTTATCTAATATTTTATACTTAATTTTTTTTTCGGTATGTGCCTATGAAAGCTTTTTGCAAAAGATTGGTCATCGATGTTATAAAGATTTTGAACGCAAAAAAACATATAAATTTGAATACATGGAATGTGATTGGGTTCTTAAAGAAAATGCAAAAGATAATCATGATTGTGGAGTTTATGTGATGTACGAGATGAATGATTTTCAAGGATCAAAGTACTCATGCCCTGAGTTATGTCGGGTACTATTAAAGTTTTTTATTCATATTTATATTATATGAGTTTGTATATATATGTTTTAACAATTTTTTTTTTTTTTTAATTTGTAGGATAAACAAAGGATCCGTCTACGAGCTGAAATTCTTTCAACACTTTTGCTTAGTCAATTGAACAAAGATAAGCATAGGTTAATGATTGACGCAAACACTTTTGAAAAAGAGAAAAAAACAAAAAGAACAGAAGAACAAAGTAATGAACAAGATTCATAGATGAATGTAATTATGTAATTAGGAATCTGGTTTAGTGATGTAATTAATGTACATTGTAAAGTTTCTGGGTATTCAATATGGTTGTTTCTGGATATAGAATTGATTGTTTCTGGTTATTCAATTTAAGAGTTTCTGGTTATTGAATTGATAGTTTCTGGATATTCAATTTGGTAGTTCTGGATATACATTTTGATAGTTTCTGGATATACTTATTATTAGTTTCTGGTTATAGAATTGAGAGTTTCTGGTTATAGAATTGATAGAAGTATCAGAATGTATAAAGAAAACAAACTAAGTAAATTATTTTAAATATAATTACAAAAAAAAAAAAAAAGAACAACTGCAACAAGGGGAGAAGCAAGAACAACAACAGCAACAAGAACAAACATCAACATCCCCTAATTCCCATCATTGACTTCTGTCATATGTTGTTCTAGTGCGATGTGCTGTTCCATGGATATTTCTCCATACGAAGAAATAGATCCATAATGAATAGCATGCGCAAAGAGTAGGTCCCAAGTCAAGGTTTTGTTAGAATTCTCAGAGGTTGGCAGAATGGGCATTGCAATTTATTTTCCCCATTATAGAGGGGAAAACGCCCATTTTGGATTGATCGCTTGTGACTTGCAATTTTTTGCTCCAGGGTCCATTCTCTTCTAACCCTAGGAGGAACACTAGGCGGAACATCCACATATTCAACCTCCTCAGCCGAAACCCTACATCGGGAATCGGGAACTTTCGCCCTGCTGAGCTTGGTTGTTGTTGTTGTTATTCATTTTGATAAATTTGATTTTTTTTTTGTTGTGATGGTAGGAGTGGTGTTGTATTGTATTTATATAGGCTGAGTACTTGAATCCAGTCAAAAAGTTGCTCAATGAATTTAATGCACTTACATTCATTACTCTTTTGAATTCAATGAATTCAATGCACTTACCAACTGAACACATTTATTACTCTTTGAATTCAATGAATTCAATAATAAGTTTGAATGCTTTTTTGACCATTAAAGACAAGGAAACTTAAATTGGCCTTGAACTTGATTTTGGACAAGTGTTCCAAGTTAGGTGTTCCAAGCTGAGTAATAAAAAAACAAAAACAGTCACGGATTCAATAGTTATCCCAACTAGTACAGCTTCATTTTGTCCATAAGCAATAGTGCCAAATTTCAAACAAAAACAGTCACGGATTCAATAGTTAACTACATTTCAAACAAAAAACAGTCATGCAGAGTGCTGGAACATATCATGCTCTCCATAAGCTAATATAATTTTTTCTTTAGATCTAAAGTGCCAGTTAGTTTGGTTTGAATTGCCAGTATTACTTATTTGAAGCACATTTAGATAACATAATACATCACCTATATTACAAAATACATCAAACACAACGATATTAAAAACAGAATTTAACACCATTAAACACTACCACTACCACCTGCTCCATCATCGCCTACGTTGTCATTCAATTTGTTTTTTGGATCATATTCATTCAAAATATATTCCAAATACATTTCCAAAGCCTTGTGGTGAATCCTAGCAGCTTCATCAATGTTGTGAGCGTTGCCAAACTCATGAGCATGATTGACTATCCCCACATAATCCTTATCCCTACAATTGTGTCCATTACATGGCTCCAATGGACAACGAAATGAGGGAGTTCCATTTGCAGAAGAAGGCTGCAGAACAACAAGATGACCATTGAGGAATTTTTGGTAGCAAACCATGTATATTTTCCAACTTTTGTCATCATTTGAATCACCCAAAGTTGGCTCCCCAGAATTTCCCTTGCCTTTGTTCATCACTAGAAAAATTATTAAAGGTAGAATTTTTCTTGAACTTGATGTATATGCTTGCCTTTGGACAGATTTATATAGGCTGAGTACTTGAAACCAAAAAAAGTTGGTCAATAAATTCAATGCACTTACTAACCGTACACATTTATTACTCTTTGAATTCAATAGTAAGTTTGAATGCTTTTGATCATTAAAGTATATCCGCAAACTATCAATTCCATATCCGAAACTATCAATTCTATATCCGTAAACTATCAATTCTATATCCAGAAACTATCAAAAAGTATATCCAAACTATCATCAATTAACCGCCATGGATATATTTCGCCATGGCCAAAGTAATTTCGGATATACTTTATGGTATTTCTGGATATACTTTATGTTATTTCTGGATATAGCCAAGGCCTATGCCATGGCCAAAGTAATTTCTGGATATACTTTATGGTATTTCTGGATATACTTTATGTTATTTCTGTTATATCCATGACCCAAGGCCTAGGCAGGCCAAGGCCTATGCCATGACCAAGGCCTAGGCCAAGGCCAAGGCCAAATCCATGACAAGTTCAAGGACTTGGCCTAGGCTAAGGCCAAGGCCAAGTTCAAGGCTTGGCCAAGGCCAAGGCCAAGTTCAAGGCTTGGCCAAGGCCAAGGCCAAGGCCAAGGCCTAGGCTAAGGCCAAGGCCAAGTCCAAGGCTTGGCCATGGCCAAGGCCAATGACAAAATTTACGGATATGCACCTACCACATTTACTGGATATACATTCACATACTTTGGATATATAATTGGCAATGGCCTTGGACTTGGCCATGGCCAAGGCCAATGACAAAATGTATAACCAGAAACTATTAATTTGAATATCCAGAAACTATAAAAATATATAACCAGAAACTTCAATATGAATAACCAGAATCTTTAATTGGCCTTGAACTTAGCCTTTGGCCTTGACCATGGCCTTGGCCTTGACCATGGCCTTGGCCTTGACCATGGCCTTGGCCTTGGACTTCTGGATATCAATGCACTTACCAACTGGACACATTTATTACTCTTTGAATTCAATAGTAATTTTGAATGCTTTTTTGACCATTAAAGTATATCCGAAACTATCAATTCTATATCCGAAACTATCAAAATGTATAACCGAAATTATCAATTATATATCCAGAAAAATATCAATAAGTATATCCGAAACTATCAATGAGTATAACCGTAAACTATCAACTCTATAACCGTAAACTATCAATTCTATAAAACTATTAAATCAAATGTTCATTTGGTGTTTTTGAACCAAACTCATCAGTGATTGGCTTTCTTCTATCAAACTTTGTCTTTAGTTTTCGTTTTCTGCCCTTTGTATTTGCACGAATTGGATCCATCACAGCTGGAGCACTTGTTATACTTTACGAACCAATGCTATCATTAACACTTGTCGTAGATCTACATTCCTGTTGATTTTCGACAACAATTGTTGTATAAGAAGTGAGTCTCTATTGAACCCATCTTCCGAGTATTCTTTTTGCGGCTACTGTTTTCTTGACAAGCCATCATCAGATTGTGGTATTTCATTGCCATCTTTTGTTTCCAGGGAATGAATTCACTTTTCTCTGTTGATGTATTATCTTTTCCTTGATAGACTTTATCCCATACATCTTTTTTGCCATCTTTGTCCACCTTTTTCAATGTAGATATCTCGTATCCTTGTGACATTTGACAAATTCGGCGCCTTTATGCAATGAAAGCACAACCAACCGATCGTAGTAAACCGATTGCAATGCATACAACCGTTACACTTTCATCACTCCTAACAAAGAGTACACTCTCATATTTATCGGGTACTTCTCATGAGCAACATGTATGAATCTGCAATCTTCATCACTTTCATCTCCAAATTTATATACGAGGAAAAGCTCGTTTTACCTCAATCTCAAAGAACTTGAATATCGTGGTGTGTATACCTTTCCTTGTTTTATGATACCACCATACATGTCCGGTTGAGGGACCGAGATTGATGCTTGAAATTCCTTCTCCCGTTCGCATTCCTCCAACGTTTAACTGTCTCATTGAATATGTCAAAGAACTGAGTGAGGGATGTGTTTCTGTTTGCTTTGAAACAAAGGGCATGATTTGTGCTCTCGCTTCTTTGGGATGACAATATTCCAGCTGAGAAGAAATTTGTGCTTAAAGTCGTGCACCATTTCTCCCGTAGTCCATATAGACGCTTGAACTAGGAACTTTCAACGAGATTGTATTTCACGAGCATTGACTCCCAACATCTTTCAAATTCATCCTCACTGGTACATCCCATTAAACAATGATCAAATTCTTTTTTAAAATCTTCATTTGTCTTCAATTGTCCACAGTGGGATACAGCATTTTGTTGGATGTGCCATAAACATAGCCTATGCCTCGTCCGCCCTTCAAATACCGTATTATAATAAAGTTTACGGATATTAACATTATATGCTTCTGGATATTAACATACAATAAATTTTCATTGACCAATTTTTTGTCATGTACGAAACTAACAATTGAATATCCGAAACTACCAAAAGAATATCCGAAACTACAAATTCAATAACCCGAGAAGAACTATATAGCACAAATAAAATACTAGATAAGAAATATTATAAAAGAACTGGTTATGGAATTTTATAATCATACCTCTTCAATTGCATTTGACATTGCTTGGTCTTGATCCGTAAATATTGTTTTTGGTTCTTTGCCTCCCATTGATTTTCTAAAGCGCTTAAGCAACCATACAAATGTTTCTTTTTTTCATTTGCTATGAAAGCACAACCAAACATGACAAAGTGTTCCAATGATTATTAATGCCAACTATTGGGGCACAAATAAGATTGTATCTATTTGTAGTATAAGTTGTGTCAAATATAACCAGATCTCCATAGAGCTTGTAATCTTCCTTAAATCATGCTATCTCTCCAAAATATAGCCTCAAGTCTTCCTTCATCATCAAATTTGATTTTAAAATAGAACCCTCGATCTTCCAGTGAAATTTCAAAAAGCCTATCAACAACATTGAGCATCACCATTTTCAATTTTTTCCATTCTAAGTTTCGAACAAAATTGACATGATCTTTCTTTGTGTGACCAACATGTTCCTCTCCACCTATTTGCTTTTACCAAAAGACTATATCCATCGGTTGGTCTTATACCAGCTTCTTCCATTATTTCAATTATATCACCCTGATCTTCTGAGATACACCTTTCACTACGCTTCAAATGGTTCCAATCTGTCCTTGTCATTGGATGATTGTGCTCTGTAACATGGCGGTCAACAATATACATATCTTCCTCTTTTATCAATTTCGCCCTCAAAAGAGCCTTACATTGAGTCCTCTTTATGTAATTTCTCCTTCTCTTTTGTTGTTTTTTGGTAACATCGAGTTGTTCAACTGGTGAAGGAATTTGAACTTCATTAACATCAAGCGGTGATGGAACACCGATGTTAACCTCTTGGGTTGATCTCGGTAACTCCTTCACACGAGCAACGGAATAGCTTGTCTAATATCCTTGAAGTCTTTTTTGAAACATGATTTGTTGACAACTTAATACTAAATCCTAGTGCATTTGCATGAAGTTTATACAGTTTGTACAATTCCTCCCATGTCTTTGCTTTTGTTCCCAGCAAATTTTTGCTTATATCAATATTAGGGTCCTCGATTCTGATTCGCACACACAAAATATATTAAAAAGAATAATGTCATATGAAATCAGTAATTCTAAATCAATATGTCAATAAAGTTAAGAGAGAAAACCTATTTGTAGCCCAGGTTCAGGAGCGGTAGGTTGTTGAATTTGAGATTCTAAATCAATCGGAGAATATGATTGCAAGAAAAGGCGTAGTTAATTAGTTTTGGATATTCATTTTGAAGGTTTCTGGATATTCCTTGGCCTAGTACATTGCCGGTTTAAAGTTTACGGATATTCAACTTGGTACTTTACGGATATAAATTTTATTGTTTCGGATATGGTCAATTGTGTGTTTACGGATATCCAATGTGGTAGTTACGGATATTCAATTTGAAAGTTTACGGATACTCATTTTGAATGTTTCTGGATATAGCATTGGCCTTGGCCAAAGACATGGCCATATCCCTTTGCCTAGTACATTGTCAATTTAAAGTTTACGGATATTGAATTAGGTACATTCTGGATATACATTTTATTGTTTTGGACATGGTCAATAGTGTGTTTATGATATTCAATTTGGAAGTTTTGGATATACATTATATTGATAATCTTAGATGTTTATGTCTTAATCATTTTGAATGTTTACGGATATTCATTTTTGTAGTTTACGGATATAGCATTGGCCTTGGCCAAGGACATGGCCATGTCCCTTTGCCTAGTACATTGTCAATTTAAAGTTTCGGATATTGAATTAGGTACATTCTGATATACATTTTATTGTTTCGGACATGGTCAATAGTGTGTTTTTGGATATTCAATTTGGTAGTTACGGATATTCAATTTGGTAATTTCGGATATTCATTTTGAACGTTTACGGATATCATTTTGTATGTTTGGACATAGAATTGACCAAAGCCATAAGCAATTTCTGGATATGTATCTAACACATTTCAGGATATAAATTCGTATACTTCGATATCATTTATATAAATAATTTACTAAATTGAAAAAAAATTAAATTACATTTTTTCCCTTCCCATAACCCCCATAAGGCTTGACACCGTAAACTCCATCACATCCTCCATCACCTTTATCAAAGGGCTTCTTCTTGACCTTGTCCTTCTTGCAAGAAGGAATTTCCACAAAAGTCCAAACAACTCCAAATACTCCTTAAGGTATTTTGCCAAAGCCTTGTGCTCGGCTTTGGCAACATTGGAAGAAAAGAGGAAGTGGGTGCACAAGAATCAAAGGCATCTTTGAAGCATTGCGGTTTGGTTCCTTTCACGTATCATACGCCTGCACAAGGCCGTAGAGGGCATACATACAACTTAGCTGGAGATGTCCGGTCGGTCTGAGGGATACGAAGATGACCAAAGTGGAGTTTCTTTGTCATTTCACGAAAGGCACTCCTAAACTCTTTCTCATCGAGTCATACTCATCATTTGAGGACATATTGCTTGAAATTATGAGAGAAGCGGGCTGATTTTAATGAAAGAAGAGATGTAATTTTGAAATTTCCGAGTTCATGTGTTGTATAGTGCCAAATGTCTCAGCCCCTTCCTATTTATAGTGCATATACCTTGGAAACAATTCAAAGAGTAATAAATGTGTTCGGTTGGTAAGTGCATTGAATTCATTGAATTCAAAGAGTAATAAATGTAAGTGCATTGAATTCATTGAGCAACTTTTTTGGCCCGGATTCAAGTACCCAACCTATATAAATATAAATACAATTTGAATATCCGAACTACCAAATTGAATATCCAAAACACCCATTGACTATCAAAAAACCTTCAAAATGAGTATCCGTAAACCTTCAAAATGAATATCGAGAACTACCAAATTGAATATCCGAGAACTACCAAATTGAATATCCAAAAACACCATTGACAAGTGAATATCGAACTCTCCAAATTGAATATCCATAAACACACAATTGAAACAAACTAAAACTTTCATTATGAATGTTTCGGATATTCATTTTGAAGGTTTCCGGATATGTACCTAACACATTTACGGATATACATTTTTGGTAATCTGGATATCATTTATATAAATTTCTGGATATGTACATAACACATTTACGGATATACATTTTAGGTACTTCGATATCACATGGCCATATCCGATTGCCTAGTACATTGTCAATTTAAAATTAAAAAATAAGTTATATTGAGATCAAACACATGCTTTGTAGAATATCGATTTGTGTAGCACGGAGAATATCGATTTGTGATATTTACGAATATACGTCATGTAATTGAGCTTCCATTTATGCTATTGATGGATAGATCCCCAAAATTTCGTAGATCAATCTCTGGAAATGTACAATAACAATCGACCTTAGTAAAATAAACGTTGATTAAAATTAAAAACAGTAGTTGTTGATTTGGTTCATATTACCTGATTTAATCAATATCGATTTCTGTATTGTTTCTTGATATTCAATTTCATTGAACTGTCGTAAGCGAGAGATGGAGAAACGCGTTTTTCGTTGTAGTGTGCCTGTGTGTGTAGGTTTTTGGACAATAGAACCGGTTTAATTCAAACGGTTCCCGGTTTTTGAATATATTAAAAAACCCGTTTCTCCATACAAAGATGGAGAAACGCGTTTTTCAATGTATTTTTTGAATGCCAGTTCTTGTAATTTTGAATGTCAGTCCATGTTTTTTTGAATGCCAGTTCATGTTTTTTTGAATATCAGCAAAAATAATTATCAGTGTTTTTGAGTGCCAGTATATGCATTTTTGAGTGCCAGTAAATGTGTTTTCAAATGTCAGTCCATGTATTTTTGAATGCCAGTGCTTGTATTTTTGAGAGCCAGCAAAAATATTTGTGTAACAAAGTGCCAGTGTTAGTGTAACAGAGTGCCAGTGTGTGTGATGTACCCGATTTTTTTTGAAAATCAAACGGAGTCGCCACGCCATTTTTGTTTTAAGGGCCAAAACTTTGAAAAAAGCCCGAGATCAGAGATTTGGGTTCGGAGGTCATGTTACACGCCGGGAAGGACGTTAGTGTGCACCCGAAATGCCTCGTAAAACGAGTCTTCCAAGCTGAAAATCATTTGTGTGTGTGTGTGTGTGTGTGTGTGTTACTTTGACCAAAATGAGTTGAAACTGAGGAAAGTGAAAATTGGGAATTCTTTATTAGACTTTGGACAGATCCCATGATTTTTTGTGTGATTTTTGGGTTGAGTTTTGATACTCAAAAGATTTTTGGAAGTTGAAGAACACTTCTGCCAGAATGAAAAAGGCAGTGGACACTTGATTTTAAAATAGATTTAAGGGCTTCAAAACTTCATAATATGAGAAAACTCAGAGAATGAAAGTTGTTCCAGACACCTCAAATAAGATTTCTAAGAAAGAATTTTTCATTTTGGAGAAGATTTGAGGACTCAAAACCTTCTGGAAATCTCAGATATGAGATCTGGACTCCCAGAGACTGGTGATCTGACCTTCAAAAGAAAATTTGAAAAAGGGAGTTTTACTCACTCAAAAAATAAAGTAAAAATATGTCTGGAAAGCTCTGGATGTTGGTTACAAAAAGTGTTTTGTAGTCAACACCAAATTCCAAGTTTATCTGTGTCCAAAATTTTAGACCATGGACTGAGGTCTTAGAAAATTGCTACTGGACAGCAACTTCTCAAGAAAGAAAAACATGATTTTAAAGGGGGTTTGGCATCCATGCTTGTCCCCATTTCCCTAGGTTTTGATTAGTGATCACTTGACATTTTAGTGGTGAATCAACTATATCAAACCATCCTTGGGGTACATTAGGACTAAGCACTTCATTTGCTTGGGAAGGGGAATTTTATCCTTTGAAAATGAGATTTGATGTATGAAAATGATTTTTAGGGTTTTGAAAATGTGTTTTCTTTGCAAGAAAGTAAGAACACTTTGAAAATAATGTAGATCCTTTTAGAAGATCATCCATGGAGATGAACTTCCATGTTGATCTTCTTGGATCTAAGACAAGAAGATGAATGAACTATATTTTGTAGCTTGAAAATGCATGCATGGATGAGAGAGTTTTAGGGTAAGGAGAGGGGGGTTATACCTATCTTCCTTGTGTTTTGTGTATGAATGGATTCAAGGCTTGAATGTGTTTAGGGCTTGAAAGTGTTTAGGGTTGATGATTTGAGTTGGTTAAAGAGAAAACAAGTAGATAACAATGAAGTCCTCTATGTTTTCTCTCTAATCCTCCTCCTAAAGGGTGATTTGAGCTTGAGTTAGTATATGTATGAGAGTATGTATGAGAGTGATTTGAAGTGTTTTTGAGTGAGTGGGATTTGGGAAAGATTGGAGAGAAAATGGTGGCAATTCAAGTGAATTCCCACTGTTTTCTCTCTATTTTTCGCCAGAGTGCAGTTGCTGTGAGTGATTTGTGTTGTGTAAACTGAGAGAGGAGGGTTCAATTTATAGCCCTCTGAAATTGACAAACATGTCCGCGCGGATGGGATTGTAAATGTGCACTGTTCATTAAATGCAGCTCCAGGCTTTGGACAGGAAGAATAAAATTCAAAAATCCAGCAGTTTATGTTTTTCAACTTGCCCAATTCGGATTTTTCCAATTTCTTTTGCTTTTTGAGATTCTTTCCTTGGTTTAACTTTAAATGGCAAACCCTAATCTACCCTTGGTTGGTTAGAAATGTTAGAAATGTTAGAAATGTTAGGAATGTTAAAACTTCCGTTAATTTTCTAACGAAAATTCTAACAAGCTCAAATTGGAGCACTTACAGTAGCCCCTCGGCGAAGGTGCTTTCGAAGGAAGCGGGGTCGTCGATAAGAGTAAGGCTCCATATTTGACAGGATGATCAAGTGATCGAGTGGCTGAACCTATTTAATAGGCTACCTACGTATCCCGAATGGGAATCAAGCCGGCCGTAGTTCGAGTCTTTGACCTTGGAATGACTATTTTAGGATGTCAACCTAAGATCTGACTATTTTTGGGAAGTCACCCTATGATCTGACTATTTTTGGGAAGTCACCCTATGGTTTGACTATTTTTGGGAAGTCGCCTTAAGACTTGACTATTTTAGGGAAGTCGCCCTAAGACTTGACTATTTTAGGGAAGTCGCCCTAAGACTTGACTATTTTTGGGAAGTCGCCCTATGATCTGACTATTTTTGGGAATTCGCCCTATGATCTGACTATTTTTGGGAAGTCGCCCTATGATTTGACTATTTTTGGGAAGTCGCTCTATGATTTGACTATTTTTGGGAAGTCGCCCTATGATTTGACTATTTTTGGGAAGTCGCCCTAAGACTTGACTATTTTAGGGAAGTCGCCCTAAGGTTTGACTATTTTTGAAAAGTCGCCCTATGATTTGACTATTTTTGGGAAGTCGCCCTAAGATTTGACTATTTTTGGGAAGTCGCCCTAAGACTTGACTATTTTAGGGAAGTCGCCCTATGATCTGACTATTTTTGGGAAGTCGCCCTATGGTTTGACTATTTTCGGGAAGTCGCCCTATGATCTGACTATTTTTGGGAAGTCACCCTATGGTTTGACTATTTTCGGGAAGTCGCCCTATGATCTGACTATTTTTGGGAAGTCACCCTAAGATCTGACTATTTTTGGGGAGTCACCCTAAGATCTGACTATTTTTGGGAAGTCACCCTGGTAATGATTTCGATTTGTCGAATTAGGGGATGATTGCGATTTATCGCTTTCCTCGTGTTGTGTGTGATAGCGTTTTAGGTGCCTCAAACCTTAATGATGGCATCTTAGGTGCCTTGAACCTTAATGATGGCGTCTTAGGTGCCTCAAACCTTGGTAATGGCATTTTAGGTGTCTTGGACCTTGATGGTGGGTGATCTGGAGGTGACAACTTGTTTTGAAATGATTTCCTTCGATGTTCATATCCTTTCGTTGGGGACAGACTTCGAGGGGGATAGACAGTCTTTTGGTGGATTTCATTTGAAGGGATCGGTCTTACGTTTGCTACCGGAGGTGAAAGAGACGGAATTCCGTTGGCTTTTGTCAGGGATGAACCTAAGTTGAGGCTTAGTTCTATTGTATGAACCTAAATGAGGGCTCAGTTCAGGAGTATAAACCTAGATCGAGGTTGAGGGAGACTATTTGAGGGCATTCTCGCAGGGGAAGATTAGAGCTTACGATGATTATCGGGGAAAAGGGTGACCGTGTCGGTCAAGCGGCTGGACCTATGGTAGGCTACCTACGTATCCCGAGTGGGAATCAAGCCAATCGTAGTTCGAAATCGACTGGATAGTTAGGAACATGTTCAGGATCTTGGGTTTTTTGATAATTCGGAGGCTGTCACCTTAAGGAATTAAAGCTTACGTCGCTATTTGCGGAGATAGAGATAGCTAAAGCTATGGGTAATCATGCAACATTTGTGGATGTATGCATATTTTTGAGATATGTTGAGGGACTAACGTACCTTTGCTGTGCTTACCTGCAGGAGAGCAAGTTGCGGGGGCTATGTGGTAGCTGATAGTGTTGAGAGTCTTGATGTATCTGATCGGGATGTTGAGACATTTAGGGGCGTGAGGTACCTCTGACCGATTGGCATTTGAGAACTTGGCGTCCCTGGCCTACTTGCCTTTGAGAACTTGATGTCTCTGATCGATTTGCATTTGAGAACTTGGTATCCCTGACCCATTTGCATTTGAGAACTTGGCGTCCCCGACCAATTTGTATTTTGAGAACTTGGCGTCCCTGACCTACTTGCCTTTGAGAACTCGGCGTCCCCGACCGATTTGCATTTTGAGAACTTGGCGTCTCTGACCGATTTGCATTTTGAGAACTTGGCGTCTCTGACCGATTTGTATTTGAGAACTTGGCGTCCCTGACCGATTTGCATTTGAGAGCTCGGCGTCTCTGACCGTATTGTATTTGAGAACTTGGCATCCCTGACCCATTTGCATTTGAGAACTTGGCGTCTCTGACCGATTTGTATTTGAGAGCTCGGCGTCTCTGACCCATTTACATTTGAGAACTTGGCGTCCCTGACCAATTTGCATTTGAGAGCTCGGCGTCTCTGACCGTATTGTATTTGAGAACTTGGCGTCCCTGACCGTACTGTATTTGAGAACTTGGCGTCTCTGACCGATTTGTAGACACTGGAGGTGATCTGCACATGTTTTGTCCGGAATCATCTCTTGCCGAAAAGGGGCATTTGATTTCTTGCGATTTTGTTGAAACCATTGATTTTGGACTTTGGTAAATATCTTCCTTGTTGAGGGTAAGTCTCAATAGCGAAGGAGAATGGTCTTTCACGTTCGAATCCCTGCATTGGTTAGTAGAGAGGAAGATGCATATATGACATTCATGATGACAGATGCATGCATAGAACCAAAAATGATTGTGAGAGTATCACTGCGTATGTTCGCGAGATGATGCATTTACTTGCTTTCGAAGATGCACCTAGCCTAAGCTTTTGGCAGGGAAATTATGATTTATGATCTTCAATCACTTAGGATTTTTCCTACTGATTCAAGTTTTGTGCATGCTACATGAGCCCTGGGGAGATTTTTGTGGGGATGCAGGTGGACTGTTTGGGATAAGCTTTGTGCAGGTGGGGTGATATCCTTTGGTCGCGGACTGAATTGCATGTCATTGATGAGGTCAATTTTGATCTTGGGATGAAGTTGGATTTGAACCCCGGGTCTCGATTGAAATTTCTTTTCAGTTTCGAACATTTGAAGCTGATGCTGACAGGTTCTAGCATCAAAGTATGTTGATACGAATGAACCCTCTTTCGCTTGGGTTAGTTGTGACTTGACATGACTTGGCGAAATGCTGATATGAGGAGATTCCCAGTTTTCAACCTTTGATGATGCAGGGAGTTGCCATATATCAAGTTCTAAAGCTGAAACTCCAAGATAGTTGTTGAGGTGACTAGGCCTTTCTTCTGAAGATAGGTATGACTTGATAAAGCCCCATTCCGTGGAAAATACATGGAGAAAGCCACGTATGCTTTCGATTTGATGAAGCCCTGTGTTCGACAAAACGTTACTACAGGGGTCCAGTCAAAGGTTTGACTGTAAAACTGACATACTGATGAAGTATCCAGCCAATCGATCAACGTGAGAGACCTCGAGGTGAAGTTGATGTGACCCCAGACTCGTTGCAGCATTACGTCATGGAGTGAGAAACCCATCTTTGATAATAACTATGAAACTAGAATCCTCCCTTCGAAGGGCGTCTTCCATATGGGAACTGTTAGCCATAGTGGCACTTGGCTTGTTCATGGCTTCGATCATATTCACCCTATGGTTTTTCTTAGGGAATGGATTGTTGACTGTGTTGGGCCCTTGGGGTATCCTTTTCGATCAGTTCTCACACCGCCCTTTTTCAGGAGCAAACTAGTGGGGAGCACAGAGTTTAGTTGTGTCCAAAGGGACACCGGGATCCATGGGCTGATGGTTGTCTGGTCAAACCTTCCTTCACAAATCCCTGAAAGACGTCGCTCAAAGGCACTCCGAAATCTTCAAGCTTAAAGCTTCGCGACTTGGGCACATCACCTTTCCTTGGCACGAAAGGAGTGACATTTTTGCAATCCTGTCCTGAATAGGGCTGGGCAGGAGTCGTGTCGGAGGTGGAAAAAGCCCGGTATCTGTAAGCAGGTGCAACAACTTGCTGCTGATTGTAAGTCCTCTCAAACTTAGCCCCGGAATTGACCATTGCCCGCAGATCCGGATAGGGGAAATTGCTGAGGGAGGCTCTCAGATGTGGTTTCAGGCATGACTGAAAGATGCCCAGTTGTTCCTCTTCAGAAGGAGGGGTTGCCATTTCGCTAAGCTTCGGGTTCCAATGCTCGTAAAAATCCCCGATGTTCTCGTCGGGACGCTGCACTGTTGTCTGCAAGTCAACTCTTTATACTTTTCCGTGAAGGCACTTGTAATCTGGTCCCATGTAGCCCTGACCTCGGGTTTTAAGCGGAAGAACCACTTCAAAGCACTAGATTTCAAAGAGAGGCTGAAATAGTCCGCCAACTGCTGATTGGTGCACCCTTTGGCCTTCATTGCCAAGGTATACGTGTCCAGATGGGTTTCCGGGCATGCAGTCCCATCAAAGATGTCCAGATTTAGGCATCACAAATTTGTGGGGCAGGGGAACAATGGAGTCCGGGTCCGTGGGCCGGAAGGCAGACTTCTTAGCGGTCAATTCAGCAATCTGCGCTTTCAATTCCTTATGCTGTTCCATGAACCAAAACCAGATGAGGGTCCGGTGGTGGAACCAGAGTGTTCAAGCCGACGACTGAGCTAGAGAGAGGAGCTACCACTGGCGGCAGACTGGTGGAGGGAACGGTCGATCCGGGGATGTAGGTGAAAACCTGTCCTTGGCCCGAATTACCCTGGGGAGTGTGAGTAGGAGCCTGGTCAAAGGGATAGAACCCAGTGGCTTGCTGTTAACTTCCAATTGGCAAAGAGGGTGGTGGTAGACCTGATGTAGCCGGGTAGCTTGGATTTCCGGAGTGAGGCCCATAAGTAGGCTTAAGTGCGGGCTGCTGTCCCTGGTTGTTGAATTGCATGGCTGCCTGTGGCGAGGGTGTATAACCCGGGGGGTACTGCGGTCCTGGTGATTCTGATGAAACCGGGATGGAGGCTTGGTAACCCATCGAAGCTTGAGTGAGAAATGGGTTTGTGAAAGCTGTGTGAGGAGCAGCTGAACTAGCATCATTTTGTTTTCCGGGACCAAACTGTGGTGGCATCCCAAACTGTTGTTGCGGCACTCTAAACTGTTGTTGTGAAGGTTCGGCTTGATCGTTTCTGAACTGAGACGGGATCCCAATTTGCTGTGGCATTCCAAGGTACCCCCAACCATGAGAAGACATTCCGTACTGATTTTGTTCCTACTGAGGAACTGCGAACTGATTCATCCCGTCAGGCTGCATGGATCCAGTGGTCTGTAGTTGGGGAGCTGGCTGACCCAAAGATCGAGGAGATGGTACCATAGGAGGCTGGTGGTGGCATCCTGGAGTATCCTGGGCAACCGAGAGTGGGATTGGGGGTTTGTTATCCCGTTGAGGCGGTCATGAAGGGATCTTGTGAGACTTGTGCGGTGCCGGGGACTGGCTGTCTTGAACTGGGTTGCTGTCGAGGCATTCCAAACTGCTGGGGCTGAGAAGTTCAAACTGATCTATAGTTGACCGCCGTCCCAAACCCAACTGAGAAGTCATACCAAGCTGATGTAACTGAGAAGCCCCTGACTGATCTGTACCGAGCTGCTGAGGCATACCAAACTGCTGCGACATACCGAGCTGACCCCAACTGTATTGAGGCACACCATACTGGCCCAAATCGGGCTGAAATCAATTTGTTTCCCAAACGATCTGTCCTGCATCGAACCGTGAATGTATACCAGACCGAGGCTGAAAGGATGACTGATTCACAGGTTGAGAAGAGTGTGACCCGGTGGAGGTTCCATGTAAGGAAGGTGGTGGCATTCGGCGGTAGTCTCTCTGGCCGAGATAGGGATGGGGATCCTCTTCCTCTTCTATCGTGAAAGTCTCATCGGGGTTGAGGGCAATCGCCAAACCAAAATTCCTGACACCTTCCAAAATTGATCATCAACACCTCATTCTGATTGGCCCAAGGGATTTTAATATTAGCCATGATGAATCCCTGGTTCTGATTAAAATTCCGTTCTCGACCTTGGACATTAAAGAACTGTACTTGACAAACCCATGACCAACATGGGGATCAAATCTCACTTTGCTTGGCGAGGCCTCGTCCGAAGAGATGTGTTTGCGAAGTCTTGATTTTGAAGAAGTGACTTGGTAGAGCCTTTGTCTCATGATTGTGAATCTGACACAAACCTGGTAAGCATTACAGACTGATACTGAGATGAGTCTAAACAAAGACCCAGCCCATCTTGTAGCAAAGCGAAGAACCGGCGTGACCAGAGAAGCCCCACTCTAAACAAATGGCTTGACGAAAGTCCTCCCTCAAAGAGTACAGTGCAGCTCTAATGCAAATTGAATTGTCATGTAGCAAAAGACGCAACCCATCCTTCTATATTTACCTTATTATTTTCTTTAGTCAATTAGTCAACCGGAAGAAAATGTAAAAGGAAGACAACTTAGAAATGTATACGTGCAGGGGCATATTTTTGAAAAGTGGGGACGAATCCCCGATTTGTATTATTTGTTGGCCTCATTTGATGAAGGCACAAAAGAACTCGCTTTGGGTTTGACTCTTTTGAGAGAGCATAAGTGTAGAAAGGTTTGTAAAAGTGTATGGAAGCCCCTGCTGACAGAAAATTAGTGTTTAGCTCTATTTTTCCTACAATGTAGAAAAAGAAGACTTGTCGAGACATCTGAAAACATGTTTTATTCAAAATGATCACAAGATTGCTTAAAACCCTTTATTAATGTTCGGGTTACTCACACCTCTAATCTCGATATGAACAAACGTTTTGATTAATCATGAGGAGAAAGTCGACCAATACCAAGGGTAATGTTGGCGAATTGTGAAGAAAGATTGTGTATAGGAGAGGCCATTGATGAGATCGAATTTTCTTGGGATTTGGATATGTTTATGATCGGACCATTTCTGGTTGCCTACGTTCCCCTTAATATAAGGGGCTCAGGTCGCCGTAGTTCGGGCTTGAACTATGTTTGGCTTTGAAAAAGGGGTATGAACATTTGTGGTACTCTTGGTGAAAAGGTTCGGATAGGATGTTTGGATGATAAGGTACGGGCCTTGAGGTGATTCCTCGACAAGTCGGTTGTGATGTATTTTGGCGATTCTGTTGCTTCTTAATCGTCGTCCTTCATCGGGGGAGAAAGATTTCGGATGCAGCTTAAGGGCTTATGATATGTTTTTGTCGTTGCTTTAACTGCTCCCTTGTTGTCGACAACTTTTGTTCTTCGGGCTTTAATTTTGCCCATATGTCAAGCCTTTGATCGGAGGTGCTGGGTCCTTGGCCTCATTTTTTTTTTTTTTTGAAGCTTTTGTTTTTGCGCTTTTTTTTTTTTTTTGAAGCTTTTGCTTGAGCTCTTTTTTTTTTTTTTTTTTTTTTTTGAAGGCAAGCCTCTGCTCGAACTTTCTTGATGCACGTGAGGCAAAGGCAAGCCCCTGTTTTTTTTTTTTTGCCGACATGGGGTCAATCTTCCGATGCTGAGTGACCTTTTGTTGTTCTTCGATGTTGCCGCCGTCGTTGACTTGGTCAAGGTGATGATGGGGACATGTTTTTGAAAGTGTATGGCTTGATGGAGGCCTTCGTGAGGTGAGGAAAGTGTATAGGGAGGGCATTAGTTGATTTTCTCGCACCAATTAATTAAAATCTTAATCATTTCCAGAGATTATTTGTTGGGCAATGCGAGTGATCATTCAAAATAAAACCATTTCATTAAATGTAGGTGTGCAAATAATGTCTCAAGTCTAGCAAGAAAAGAAAAAGACTCTTTTATAGAAAATTTAAGATTAACTACAATGTCCAAGGAAGACTTGATTGAACGAAGAAAGTACTAGAACCTACGAAGGTTGACCAAAAGACTGTTTTAATATTAAAGGATGGGTAGCCCCTAGTCTAGCTACTCTTTGTTGTTGGACCATGTCTCTATCCTTTAGTAGACTATGCTCGCCTTTGGTAACTTCAAGGAATTCCTCGCTTACCGGCCCTGACGGTTGCCTTATCTGCCATCAGATCATTATCATCCCATTTACCCTTGGCGTCAGTCGTGAACTTACCGGGGGGCGGGAGTTTAAAGCATTTCACCAAATCCAGCTTTGCCGTGGTCACATGCTTGTTGCAGTCAAACCAGCCATTCTCAACATTTGTTACGACTAAATCATCTGGCTTGCCAAAGTCTATTGAATTCACAGAGCTTGAATCATGAAACTCAATCATGTTTACACTCGTGTTGTTTGAGAAACGGTCATTGGCAGGGTTGAGGTCACCGAGGCGCTCGAGTTTGCCCTTCTTAATTAACCCCTGAATCGCCTTTCTCAAAGCTGTGCAGTTGTCGGTTATATGACCGTGATACTGGTGGAAAGCACAATGCTTAGTGGTGTCCAAAGGGATTTTGGGATCCTTGGGCTGATAATTTCTCATGGGTTCGAGGAGACCCTGCTTTAGCAAGCTATTTAAAACTTTGCTTAAGGGAACACCCAAACCCTCGGGATGTGGTTTCTCCTTTGGGGGAGAATGAACTCCTAGTGCTCTTTGATTCGAGATTGGGTCATTGACTTGGTCACTATTCTGAACAGGGTTTACCGGTTTTGGTCCATTGGGGCGCTCAAGCTTGCCTGTTTCGATTAACCCTTGAACCGCTCTCTTCAATACTGTGCAGTCGTCGGTCGTGTGGCCATAATGATCATGGAAGGCGCAGTGCTTACTCATGTCGAGGAGTGCATTTGAGCTCCTTGGATGGTAGTGCCTGAGGGGCTCCAAAAGGCCTTCCTTTACTAAACCCTTGAAAATTAAGCCCATGGGCATCCCAAAATCATCAAAATGTTCTCGTCGCCTTAGAGGACCACCATTTCTTGGTTGCTTTTGGATGCCGTCAATTGTACACAATGTCCTCTTTCCTTTAATGGATGTTGCAGCCGTGTTGGAAGGGTAAGGTTTATAGCGGTGAGACATGTTCCGACCCGTAGTGCTTCCCCGTGCACGAACCCTTTTGATGTAATCATCGATGTAATCGTCGAGATTCGACCTTTTGTAAACCTCGTTCGTGTCAGATACACAAGATTGATATGGTGAGATGGCCCGAGTCGAGCGATCGTCGATACTCTCGTTGCTAGGCTTTTCTTGTACCTCCTCAATTGGTTCCACCAATAATCCATTGGACGAGTCAATAGGAACACTAGGACTGCACGACACTGCCACAAGATTGGCATCAGTAAATGAAACCACGGTAGGAAGTACTCTGGTGGGAGGGATGACAGTCTGAGCATTAAAAGCGCGACCGTAACCCTCCTCATAAGGCCTGGCAGTTGCCGAGGATGAGGATATATGGCTCGTAATGGTTGGATACCGTGGAGCAAATGAGTGCGGATCCAAAAGGCCGCCAAGATATGAGGTTTGAGGCATCGTAACAAAGGACCGAACGTGTCTTGACCACACCGAGGAACGTGACTACAAGGGTAATGTGCATACCGTACTTGATGAGCAGGAGCACTTTCATAATGTACCGGGTGGAGAATTTGATGAGGAGCATTTGACCTTGTCGGACTTCCCAACCGGAGGGGCAAGGTAGAGCTTGGAGGATGTTGTGAATACGGTAAACCTGATGAAGTGGTGATAAGAGCCTGGTGGCCCATGTGATCTTGCAACATCATAGGGGCAAGTGTGCTTTGAGAATTGGAGGAAGCAAGATGGCCCTCTCGAACCATGGAGCCTCGAGAAGCGAACTGTCCCAAAATGGCTTGCGGAGCCATGTCAAACCTGCTGGCTTGAGAAGTCGTGAACCGACCCATTCCAAGATGATGACCCAGACCAGACTGAAGTTGTGAAGTAGTAAACTGACCCTTCCAAGCTGTGGGGCGAAAGCCAACCGATTCAATCCTGGTGGTGAGATCGAGAGGCACCGGGGCTGTTGACCTAGATCGGACTGTTGAGGAGTATCGAGCCGTAGGGCCGAGATGTACTGAACTGACCAATTCCAGACTGATGGCCCGGGCCAGACTGAGGTTTTGGAGTAGCGAACTGACCCATTCCAAGCTGCGGGGCAGAAACAGACTGATTGAAACCCAAAGGTGAAAACTGAGAGGCGCCAGGGGGAAGTTGACCGAGATCGGACTGTTGAGGAGTATCGATACAATGAGGCTGAGAGGCAGGCTGAGTGATAGGCTGGGGGATGCTTGGCCCATTAGTAGTTCCACACGAAAGGGAACAGGGCATTTGATGGTAGTTGGCATGCCCGGGAGGGTAATTAGTTCCAATCTTCGCATCAACCGTAAAGGTTCCATTAGGGTTGCGAACAATTGTTAGCCCCTGGGTTCTGATACCTTCCAATAACTGACTGATCTGAGCCTCTTGATGTTGTCTTATCTGTTCCAACACCTGATTCCACTGCTCGGCATTTTGCGGATTTTCGGGGTGCGGAGTTGTACGTCCCCCACAGTTCTCCTCTGAGTTGGCCATTCTGAAACTTTGAGCTGGAGCGAAGGAGGAAACCAATGAAGTATCTGACTCCGGAATGACTGAGCTGAACAAACGATGACCCGGGGGCTTGATCCAAACTTTGCTTACTGTGAAAGGCGCAAAAGGGTGTGGTTCAGACTCGGGAAAGCGAAACAGGTTGGTGTTTGGGCTTAGGGCTCATGCAACATGCGATTATTCGTTTAAATTTACTTAAAACATGTTTTATTAAACCTAATCGGTTGGAAAAGATTGCTCTTCTTTTTCGCAAACTACTCTGGATCCTGGATCAGTGGGCCCCGTCACTACGTCTATAAGCCCCTCGTATTCCACCTGTACTTCGACCTCCCAGGGTGGACAGCCCCGGGCGAGGGTCCTATAGGGCAAGCGGGTCCCACTGACCGAAAGAAAACGATCCTAAAAGTCTGGCGGGTAATCGAGTCTTAACGAGCATTCGATGCAAATTACGGACAAAGTTGACGTCAAAGTCAAGATCATGTCCGAGGGCTCGACGAAAAGTCGGCATGATTTGGACTGATAAGCGTCCACGATTGATCTTGACTTGTCGTCAGTTAAGCCGTAATTAGGCATGGAATAATCATTAATCCTTGATGACTCAGTGTCGATGCTGGGAGTCAGTGTATAATTTGTGCCGCCGAGCCGAAGTCAAGGCGCCTGGCCAATATCTTGGTCAAAGTCTGCGGCGGAAAACCGGCGTAACTTCGGGCGATTAGGGTCCCCGAAAGATATTGAGTCGGTATGCCGACAAAGGCTTGAAAGGAAAGGTCTATACACGTACAGGCATGACACGTAACTAAAACCAACCGGGTCTCTGACAAAGTGTGTCACGGACAAGTGCATGGTCGACACGAGGCTCCATGGAATGTTTGGGTAGTCCTGTGCTTGCACCGAGAGGCGTAATAAGACCAAACGGGCCGCGACAAGGATTTCCCCGGGTTAGGGACGTAGTGTGCAGTGTAAGGTCACGTGCGCGTAGTGTGCAAGCAGTCTATTTTCTTTTTCTGAGTAAAATAGAATTTTTTTTATGTGTCTTAAAAATATCATGCATGATTTTTTTTTGAAAATTTTCTTTTTTTTTTTGAAAACTTTTTTTTTTGAAATTTTTTGTTTTGATTTTTTTTTTTGAAATGAGCACATAAGCACATAAGCACAAAAATTCCGACAGTTAGGGACATGATTCCGACAGTCAAAATTTTGACTATTTCCGAGGCGGCCAAAACAACACGAAAATGTGCAAACCCGGCACACACACACAAGACAAAGGATTTCAAATGTCGGGATGGAAGCTTGACCCTCAAAAGTTTTTCTCTCTTTTTTTTTTGAAAAGATAAAACTTGTTAGTCCCCAGCAGAGTCGCCACTGTGATGTACCCGATTTTTTTTGAAAATCAAACGGAGTCGCCACGCCATTTTTGTTTTAAGGGCCAAAACTTTGAAAAAAGCCCGAGATCAGAGATTTGGGTTCGGAGGTCATGTTACACGCCGGGAAGGACGTTAGTGTGCACCCGGAATGCCTCGTAAAACGAGTCTTCCAAGCTGAAAATCATTTGTGTGTGTGTGTGTGTGTGTGTTACTTTGACCAAAATGAGTTGAAACTGAGGAAAGTGAAAATTGGGAATTCTTTATTAGACTTTGGACATATCCCATGATTTTTTGTGTGATTTTTGGGTTGAGTTTTGATACTCAAAATATTTTTGGAAGTTGAAGAACACTTCTGCCAGAATGAAAAAGGCAGTGGACACTTGATTTTAAAATAGATTTAAGGGCTTCAAAACTTCATAATATGAGAAAACTCAGAGAATTAAAGTTGTTCCAGACACCTCAAATAAGATTTCTAAGAAAGAATTTTTCATTTTGGAGAAGATTTGAGGACTCAAAACCTTCTGGAAATCTCAGATATGAGATCTGGACTCCCAGAGACTGGTGATCTGACCTTCAAAATAAAATTTGAAAAAGGGAGTTTTACTCACTAAAAAAATAAAGTAAAAATATTTCTGGAAATCTCTGGATGTTGGTTACAAAAAGTGTTTTGTAGTCAACACCAAATTCCAAGTTTATATGTGTCCAAAATTTTAGACCATGGACTGAGGTCTTAGAAAATTGCTACTGGACAGCAACTTCTCAAGAAAGAAAAACATGATTTTAAAAGGGGTTTGGCATCCATGCTTGTCCCCATTTCCCTAGGTTTTGATTAGTGATCACTTGACATTTTAGTGGTGAATCAACTATATCAAACCATCCTTGGGGTACATTAGGACTAAGCACTTCATTTGCTTGGGAAGGGGAATTTTATCCTTTGAAAATGAGATTTGATGTATGAAAATGATTTTTAGGGTTTTGAAAATGTGTTTTCTTTGCAAGAAAGTAAGAACACTTTGAAAATAATGTAGATCCTTTTAGAAGATCATCCATGGAGATGAACTTCCATGTTGATCTTCTTGGATCTAAGACAAGAAGATGAATGAACTACATTTTGTAGTTTGAAAATGCATGCATGGATGAGAGAGTTTTAGGGTAAGGAGAGGGGGGTTATACCTATCTTCCTTGTGTTTTGTGTATGAATGGATTCAAGGCTTGAATGTGTTTAGGGCTTGAAAGTGTTTAGGGTTGATGATTTGAGTTGGTTAAAGAGAAAACAAGTAGATAACAATGAAGTCCTCTATGTTTTCTCTCTAATCCTCCTCCTAAAGGGTGATTTGAGCTTGAGTTAGTATATGTATGAGAGTATGTATGAGAGTGATTTGAAGTGTTTTTGAGTGAGTGGGATTTGGGAAAGATTGGAGAGAAAATGGTGGCAATTCAAGTGAATTCCCACTGTTTTCTCTCTATTTTTCGCCAGAGTGCAGTTGCTGTGAGTGATTTGTGTTGTGTAAACTAAGAGAGGAGGGTTCAATTTATAGCCCTCTGAAATTGACAAACATGTCCGCGCGGATGGGATTGTAAACGTGCACTGTTCATTAAATGCAGCTCCAGGCTTTGGACAGGAAGAATAAAATTCAAAAATCCAAAGCTTTATGTTTTTCAACTTGCCCAATTCGGATTTTTCCAATTTCTTTTGCTTTTTGAGATTCTTTCCTTGGTTTAACTTTAAATGGCAAACCCTAATCTACCCTTGGTTGGTTAGAAATGTTAGAAATGTTAGAAATGTTAGGAATGTTAAAACTTCCGTTAATTTTCTAACGAAAATTCTAACAAGCTCAAATTGGAGCACTTACAGTGTGAAGAGTGCCAGTTCATGTATTAAAAAGTGCTCGTGTAAAAAGTGCCAGTTTCATGTTTATAAAATGCCAGTATGAAATCACTGGTCATTTGTAATATTAACACTGGCATTTATCATGGTTGCCAGTAATTACAAAAATGCCACCGTTTATTTTGAACATGGTTGCCAGTAATTACAAAATTGCCACCGTTTATTTTGAACAGTGCTTTGGAAAACACGTTTTTTGTTAACTTAACAAAAAACTAGTTTTTTATAAGACCAACTCATAGTAGAATAATTAAAATTGCTAAAAAAAAAATAGAAATGGTCATAACAGTAAAATTATTTTAAGACTATTTTTTTTATTAAAAAAAACGATATTTATTTTGACGTGGACTAAAAATGAATTAAAATAGATATATATTGAAAGAAATATAATCCGTGCTTTGTTTATTGATTTCCTTCAAATATATACAATCGTTTCCTAGTAATCTAGATCCCATATTTAAGGGATGTCTATCCTAATTTGGTGGGATTGATACCAATTTTCAAACACTGATTTATCTACACAAATCATAAATATATAACTAGACTTATATAATTTCCTAACACTGATTTATCTACACAAATCATAAATATATAACTAGACTTATATACATATTCTAACACTCCCCCCACAGTCGAAGCGGGAGGAAGACTGACGTTTAGACTGGTCCGAAATTCATCGAATAAGACAATAGGAAGCCTCTTTGTAAAGATGTCAGCTATCTGGAACCGGGACGGGACATGTAATATGCGTACTTGGCCACGACTCGCACGAGCCATTTTTTCACAAACAAAGTGAATATCCATCTCTATGTCTGTTAGTTTGCTGATGTTGAACAGGGTTACCCGAAAGATAAATGGCGCTGACATTGTCACAATACACAAGCGTAGCTTTATGGATTGGACAATGAAGTTCCAAGAGTAAATTGCGTAACCAGCAAGATTCAGATACAACATTTGCTACACCACGGTATTCTGCCTCAGCACTCGAACGAGAGAGAGTTGGTTGCCGTTTAGAAGACCATGATATTAAGTTGTCCCCCAAGAAAACATAGTAGCTCGATGTAGATCAGCGGGTATCCGGACAACCACCCCAATCAGCATCGGTATAAGAAATGAGAGTAGAAGTAGTGGATGGAGTAAGGTGTAACCCAAGAGTGAGTGTGCCTTGGACGTATCGGATAACACGTTTCAAAGCATTCATGTGAACTACCATCGGGTTATGCATAAATAGACAAAATTGTTGGACCGCATAAGAAATATCGGGTCTTGTAAAAGTGAGATACTGTAATGCACCCCCAAGACTGCGATATAAGAATGGATCTCCAAATGGAACGGACGAAGTAGCACTCAACTTAGACTTCGTATTTACTGGAGTAGAGGCAGGTTTGCAAGATGACATGTCGGCTCGATGAATAATCTCTTCCGCATATTTGCGTTGGGAAAGAAATAACCCTTTAGTCGAGAGGACTACAGCTATGCCCAAAAAATAGGGTAAGTGATCCAAATCTTTCATAGCAAATTCGAAACTGAGATGAGACATAATAGACCGACGTAGATCATCAATAGAGGCTGTTAGAATTATGTCATCAACATAAAGGAGTATGTAGGCAGTATGGCCATTATGATGATAGATAAAAAGAGAATTATCTGATCGACTATGAGTAAAACCAATAGTAGTAAAAAAATCCGCAAACCTCTTATACCACGCCCGGGGGGGGCTTGTTTAAGACCATAGAGAGACTTATTTAATAAGCATACATGATCAGGAGGACGAGAATCCTTGTACCCAACTGGCTGATGCATATACACAGTTTCACGGAGCTCACCATGTAAGAATGCATTTTTCACATCCAGCTGATACAATGCCCAATTTTTAGAAAGGGCCAAGCTTAGAACAAGACGAATAGTAGCCGACTTCACCACCGGGCTAAATGTTTCACCGCAATCCACTCCACATGTTGTGTTTTTCCATCACCTACAAGACGGGCTTTGTGCCTCTCAAAAGAACCATCAGATCGAGATTTATGAGAAAATATCCACATAGAGCGAATTATATTAACATTCAGAGGACGAGGTACTAGCACCCAAGTTTTATTATTAATAAGTGCATTAAATTCATCATCCATAGCCGATTTCCAATTAGGGTCACGAAGAGCAGATATCGGATTTGACGGAGTGGAAGATTTTGACACACTTGATTGCAAACAATATTTTGGATTTGGTTTGAAAATCCCAGTTTGACTTCGCGTTGTGGGACGATGGCTGTTTGGAGGTTGGGCCGAATGGATGGGAGATACGGCAGGAGGAATATTTGGTGAGGGAATTGGGACAGCTGAAGCATTAACTAGGCCAGAAGGAACCAGGCCCACATTAGTATATGATGGCGCCGGCTAGGTTTGTGTTTGGGCCGAGGGAGCTACAAACTGAATAGGAGAATGGGCCTCTGGTTGGTCCATAACATGAGCAGCCCGATTAGGAGACATGGACTGATCATTTTGACTGCTTGAAAAATGTTGGATAATTGTTGGAGAGAGTCCAGATGAAAGAAAATCATATGAGTGAGGTTGTGAGTTATACAGGGAAGAAAATGGAAAACGCGACTCATCAAATATGACATGTCGGTTTAAATTAATTTTCTTAGAGACCAAATCATAACACATATATCCTCTATGATTTTTCGGATATCCTAAAAAAACACAAGGAGTTGAACGGGGTTAGAGTTTGTGGATGGTGTTTGACGGACGGAGAGGATAACAAAGACATCCGAACACTCGGAGATGATCATATGAAGGAACCCGATTATATAAGATTTGTAACGGGGTGTTATATGCCAAATGTTTAACCGAAAGAATATTAAGGATGTATGACGTCATTTGAAGAGCATGATGCCAAAAATTAGATGGTAACGAAGCATGAACAAGCAAGGTACGAACCATATTATTTGTGGTACAAATTTTTCTTTCGGCTTTCCCATTTTGAGGTGAAGTGTATGGACAAGATAGCCTAAAATATAACCCATTTGTGTTACAAAAATCCCAAATTGGTTTATTGTCAAATTCTCTCCCATTGTCGCACTGTACTGTTTTTATTTCTCGTTCAAAGTGAGTTCGAACGAAAGCCCTAAAATGATGAAATGTAGCATAAACTTGAGATTTATGTAACAAAGGGAATGTCTACACAAAATTTGAAAAATCATCTAGAAGAATGAGATAATATTTGTGTCCAGATGTACTTAAGACAAGAGATGTCCATAAATCACAATGAACGATGTCAAAAGGCATAATAGTAAATGAAGTAGAATCACTAAAAGGTAATTTTATTTGTTTTCCAAGAACACAAGAGTGACAAATAGAAGAGTTGTCACTTTTATAACAACCAATAAAATTCTTATATCTAAGACACGAAAAAACAGGATCACCGGGGTGACCCAAACGGTCATGCCATAAAGATGCACTTATTGCTGCAAAAGTTTAAGGAGAAGAAGCGGAGGTCGAAAATTTTGAAGTGACCGGATAGAGATCACCATGGCTATCACATCTCGTAAAAAGCGTCCCCCTCCGAAAATCCTTCACAGAAAATTCAAAAGGGTCAAATTCTACGGTGACGGAATTATCTCTAGTAAATTTTCGAACGGAAATGAGATTTTTAACAATAAGTGGTTCATGAAGAACATTTTTTAAAAGGAGAGGAGGGGACGGAGATGACAAATATGTGTGACCAAAACCTTTAATTGGAATTCGACTACCATTACCAACAATGATGTTATTATTTTTAATGCCCATATTAACATAAGACTTAAGCGTACCTTGATTCGAAGTCATATGGTTTGTTGCTCTGGTGTCCATAATGTTGTGAATATAGCCCTCCACTACCAAGCAAACCTACAAGAACGATTAGAGCACACAAACAAAACACAAAAAATAAAGCACAAAGAAGAACACCGGAATTTTTTACCCAGTTCACCAATGTTTGGCTACGTCTGGGGGCACTACCAAGCCAGGATCTTGCACTATAATATGTAAATATGATGTTACAATGAGTCTAGGGGCGGAACATTGCTTAAATATGTGTTAGGGAATAAAACCTAACCCTAGATGGACAAGAGAACCCGAAAAAATGCCTAAAAAACGGGCCCAGAAAAATTTCACCCCGACACATGGGCGGTCGCCCAAGAGCCCATGGGCGGTCGCCCAAGTTGAATTTCCTCCGAGCTAAAACCTTCTGTCCAAGTGCGCGGTCGCCCTTGATTACCTGCGCGGCCGCCCATTGCATACATGAGAATCCCCACTGCTGAAGCATATGGAGTTCTCTCCATCTTGTCACGCTCCTCCTTGCCCATAGGTGAGTCTTTCTCGGATAGCTTGAAGTGCAAACCCAATGGTGTCCCTGTTGGCTTCGCCTCTTCCATACAAAATCTTGCCAAGACTTTCTCAACGTATTCTGCTTGTGAAAGAACCAACTTACCCGACTCCCTATCCCGATCAATCCGCATGCCCAAGATTTTTCTGGCCTCCCCCAAATCTTTCATCTCGAACCGTTCTGACAACTGAGCCTTCAATTTGTTTACCTCTCTACTGCTAGAGCCCGCTATTAGCATGTCATCCACATATAACAGCAAGATTATGTACCCATTGTCCGTGTTCTTGAAGTAGCAACAATGATCCGCCTCACATCTGATAAAATCAATGTCATGCATGAACCCATCAAACTTTCTGTACCACTGCCTAGGAGCTTGTTTAAGGCCATACAAGCGCTTAGTCAATCTGCAAACTAGCTCCTCGCTACCCTTAGACAAGTAACACTCTGGCTGTACCATGTAAATTTCTTCCTCCAAGTCCCCATGAAGAAAGGCCGTCTTTACATCCATCTGTTCAAGCAACAAGTTATCTTCCACTACTATCCCCAGAACCATTCTGATAGTGGTCATCTTCACAACCGGAGTGAATACCTCGGTGTAGTCAATACCATACTTTTGCTAACCCTTTTACAACCAATCTTGCCTTGTAACGCTTACTGCCGTTTGCTTCCTCCTTGATCCTGTAAACCCACTTGTTATGCACTGCCTTCTTCCCCTTAGGTAGTTCAGTCAACTCCCAAGTTTTGTTGGCCTTCAATGAGTCCATCTCATCATCCATCGCAGCTTTTCACTTATTACAAAGTGCACTACGAACAGCCTCCGCATAACATTCCGGTTCCCCATTATCTGTCAACAGCAAATAATAATTGGAAGGAGTATACCTGTCAGGCGATCCACGCAATCTGCTAGATCTACGCAGCAGAATATCCGGTTCTGGAGTATGTGGTTCATCTTCGGTGACCTCCCGACCATGGTCAACATGAACTGTTCGCTCCCACCCGAGTCTGGAATATCCACCTCTACAACCTTCGGTTCCGAACTAGTGTCATCGAGATGCCCCCTTTCTCGTCCTCAGACAATACTTGTTCATTGAATACCACATCTCGACTACGAATAATTTTATGGTTTTGGTCATCCCAAAACTTGTACCCGAAGTCATCCCCGCCATACCCAATAAACGTACACTTAACAGATTTTGCATCCAACTTAGTTCTATCAATAGAGTCTATATGAACATATGAAACGCAGCCAAATATGCGAAGAAATGACAGATTTACCTGCTTGCCACTCCATGCTTCCTCTGGAATTCCATTCCCCAATGGTACCGATGGTCCCCGATTGATCAAGAAAGCCACCGTGTCAACTGCATATGCCCAAAACGTCTTCGGAAGTCCACACTTCAATCTCATATTTCTAGCCCGCTCGTTCAATGTTATGTTCATCCTCTCTGCAACCCCATTGAGTTGTGGTGTGCGCTTTGGTGTCTTCTCCATACAAATACCATTTGCAGCACAATATTCCCTAAACTCACCAAGCTCATACTCCCCACCATTATCTGATCTCAAGCACTTACACTTAAGTCCCGTCTGATTCTCCACCAAGGCCCTCCACTTCTTGAACACCTCGAAAGCTTCATCTTTCCCCTTCAAGAAATAAACCCAGACCTTCCTTGTAGAATCATCAATGAAAGTCATGTAATATGACGCACCACCAAGAGAAGTTACCGGAGATGGTCCCCACAAATCAGTGTGAACAAGTTCTAACTTTGCTTCCCTCAAACCCCTACATGTCCTCGAGAAATTATTTCTCCCCTGTTTGCCAAACATACAATCTTCGCAGATCCCCATGTTGACTGTCTTCAAACCCGGTAGTAGTCCCTTTGAACAAAGTACCTTCATCCCCGTCTCACTCATGTGACCCAATCGACAGTGCCACAAATCCGTATCACCCTTGGCTGCCGCCACCGCGATACTATCCTTGGTGTTATTCGCCAAATACAAAGTCCCCTCCTTATTACCCCGAGCGATCTCGCAGTCCTCCTTGGTAATAACCCAGTTTCTGCAGTCGAATGTTACCTTGTAACCTTCTTCATCCAACTGCCCAACTGATAATAGGTTCTTTTTCAAACCCGGAATGTGCCTGACCTCGTTCAGATGTAAGACCTTCCCGTCCGATGCTCCTATTCTGACATCCCCCTTCCCCTTGATTTCCAAAGGCTCGCCATCCGCCAGATAGACCTTACCGAAATCACCGGAAGTGTAATTCTCCATCTCTTCTTTATGCCGGCAAGAGTGGAATGATGCCCGAATCCAAGCACCCATGATTCTAGTGCACTACTAACACTCGTAACCGGTACATCGTCACCTTCGACCGTCACATTCACCGAATTGCCCCCACGATTGGGACAATCCCTCTTGTAGTGTCCCAACTCCTTACAATGATAGCACTGAACTGATCCCTTTGCGACCTTTGGTTTATCTTTGATCTGCACAGCTTTGCCCTTACCACTCACCCCGTTCTCCCTAGATTCGGTTCTCCCTTGTTTGCTAGTACCCGGCTTCCCCTTGCTAGTAGTAGCTAAAGCCGATCCCGAAGCACTCGATGTCCCCAACTTCTTCATGCGATTTTCTTCGCCCAAAAGAAAGTTTTTAACATCATCATACTTCAATTTCTTCTTACCTGCTGAAGCATTGATCGCTGTCACCGTTCCGCTCCAACTTCCTGGTAAAGATGCTAGCAACTAGCACGCATGAACCTCATCATCGAACTTGATCTCCACCGCAGTCAATGAGTCTATAACATCCATAAACTCATCGATGTGCTTAGCCAAGGATCCTCCCTCTTGCATCTTGAGACTACCCATCTTGCGTATCAAATCAACCTTATTTGCAGCAGATGGAGTTTCAAATCTCTCAGTGAGATAATCCAACAGCTCCTTGGTGGTTGTCGCCTTCTTGGTAGTCTTTGCAATCCACTTTGACAAAGTAGATCTGACCACCCCTAGGGCTTTCCGATCCATGAGTTCCCATTCTTCCTGATCTTCTTCTTCCGGTTTGACACCCTTCAGAGGCTTATAGAGATCCTTGTTGTACAAAAGATCCTCAATCTGCATCCTCCAATATCCGTAGTCAGACCCATCGAATTTCTCAACCGCCTGTTTGTCTTTGCCCATTCTTGATTGCTTGACAACACCCTTGATCTTGAAACCAAGAGCTCTGATACCAGTTGTTGTGAATATAGCCCTCCACTACCAAGCAAACCTACAAGAACGATTAGAGCACACAAACAAAACACAAGAAATAAAGCACAAAGAAGAACACCGGAATTGTTTACCCAGTTCACCAATGTTTGGCTACGTCTGGGGGCACTACCAAGCCAGGATCTTGCACTATAATATGTAAATATGATGTTACAATGAGTCTAGGGGCGGAACATTGCTTAAATATGTGTTAGGGAATAAAACCTAACCCTAGATGGACAAGGGAACCCGAAAAAAGGTCTAAAAAATGGGCCCAGAAAAATTCCACCCCGACATATGGGCGGTCGCCCAAGAGCCCATGGGCGGTCGCCCAAGTTGAATTTCCTCCGAGCCAAAACCTTCTGTCCAAGTGCGCGGTCGCCCTTGATTACCTGCGCGGCCGCCCGCGATGATGGATACCATTCGACGACCTACTGTGCATGTGGGCGGTCGCCCATCATCACCTGGGCGGTCGCCCATGACGACAGAAACTCCGACGATTTTCTCCCTTTTACTTCGAAGTCTAACCCGGTTGGTCCTCTATCCCAACACATAAGTCAACTAGCATCAGGTGGATTTATAGAGAAAGTATGCATGGCAGAGTCAATATCTGAGGGAATGGACGATGTGGAAGTTGCTTAAACTTGTGGTGAACGATTGTTCTGCACTGGTCTTGGCGCAAGTACACCCGACTGGAATTGTGAAATAGGACCCTGATTTTGAAACATGGGCCTGGCCTAATTTGTTGTTGGGTAGGGACAAGGTGGCATGGCCCAAGGCCATTGCTGAGAAGGCCAACCAAAATATGACTTCCCTTGTTGTTGGGAATTTCGGCCAGACTAAGTTCTCCCACCCCAATTTTCGTTACCTCCACTGTTCGACCGATGCCTAGAAGAATTCTCATCCCAGTTTCCTTTGTTTCCTCCCCCATTCTTCTTATTATTACCACGACCCTGCCCTTTCTTATCCCCTCCAGAACCACGGCTATGCTACCCAAAATCAGAGAAAGAACCTAGCTCTTCGGGCTGCTTGGATTGGGTCGCCACCATGGCAGATTGAACGGAAGTGGCAGCCTTCTTAGCAAGTCCTGACTCTTCTAAAATCAACATAGATCTGGCTTGAGAAAAGGTCGAAAGAGGATCTCGTTGCCGGATTAGAGTACCCACACCACCGTAGGCTTCGGTGAGTCCGGCGACCATCTGAAGAACCATCCTACTATCCGAAATGGGAGCACCCACATTCTTGAGTTGGTCAGCCAAGGACTTTAGGCGCTGACAATACGAAGAGACATTGGTGAATTCTTCCATCGTGGTGGAGGAAAATTCTTGCTCGATGGAGACTGCCCGAGAATTTTTGTTATCTTCAAAAATATCTCGTAGTCTAACCCAAGCATCCATTGCCTTTGCACCCGGAACGAGAATGGTTTGCAGAAGATCATTCGAAATAGTCGAATAGATCCATTGTAGCACAACGGCGTCAAGCGTGTCCCACAAATCTTGTTCTTCCTCGGTAGTTGGAGCCTTCACCTTCTCACATGGAACGATGTGATGAAGAACCTTACATGATTTGGTATGATTACGGAATAACTCGGCCCAAGTTGAGTATTGGATGTTCTTCAATTCGAGAATAACAGGGACGTTATTCCTGACATTAGAGACAACGAAAGCGGGGTGGAAGCCTAATTTTGACGACGACAGTGACTGCCAAGAGAAGAAGTCGGACACTTAACAAACGACGGCCGAAGTATTGCGAGCGGAAGCAGAAGAAGTCGTAACCTAAGCTGATACCATGAAAGAAATACACTCCGTGCTTTGTTTATTGATTTTCTTCAAATATATACAATCGTTTCCTAGTAATCTAGATCCCATATTTACGGGATGTTTATCCTAATTTGGTGGGATGGATATCAATTTTCTAACACTGATTTACCTACACAAATCATAAATACTCCCTCCGTCCCACTTCATTTGGCACTAATTTCCATTTTGGGTCGTCCCACTTCACTTGGCACTGCCCAAAATGGAAAAGAATATTCACTATTCCCTCCACTCATTCTCTCTCCTACTTCACTTTTACACTCACAACATTCTCTCTCCTAACTATTCCTCCCACTCATTCTCTCTCCTATTTAATTCTTCATACTCACACCATTTAACTTTTTCTCTTTCTTACATCACTTTTCCTTAATTCCTACATCCAAAAAGTTGGTGCCAAGTAAAGTGGGACAGAGGGAGTATATAACTAGACTCATATACATATTCTAACATATGTTAAGTGGGATTAAAAGTTAATGGATAAACATGCTAGTCCACTATGCTTTCTAAAACGATTATGGTTAATTTATCATCAAGTAACCAATGAAAGTAACTGCATATGCATAATAACACGGGGTTGATTCAAAGAGCAATTGACATGTGGGCTCCAGCCCACCTTAAAATTTTGATAAAAAAAATAAAAAAAAATTACCTAAGTCAGTTTAAGCACTTTTATAATTATGTATGTAATAGGCAACGTACATTAAATCACCGACTATATGTAACTTTTTTTATATATATGAAATTATTTTTCACTGTGATTATTATTTACAATATTTTTTAAATATCAAGCCTACGCGGTTTCAAAATCCTGAATTCGCCCCTAATTTGCTATATATCGTCGTCAATAATGTGTCAAATGACTAGAATACCCCTAACTAAGAAAAAACATCTCTTTCTTATCCCTCTCTTCTTGCCTATTTATACTTCCTTCTCCTTTGACAAGAAACCATATCATAGCTTTATACACAGAACCAAAAATGGGGTCTCTTGCTCACGTTGTAGAAGATTGCGCAGGTGTTCTCCAAGTCTTTAGCGACGGTTCCATTTCCCGTCTTAACGAAACCGAAATAGACTTCACAAATTTCCCTGTAATAGACGACGGTTCAGTTATTTGGAAAGACTGTTGTTACGATGATAACAACAGTACGGGCCTGCGTTTATACAGGCCCAAATCTAGCACGGCTAGTGCTGGAGTCAAGCTCCCCATCGTGTATTTCCTACATGGCGGGGGCTTTTGTCTGGGCGCTCGTACTTGGCCAAACTGTCACAACACATGCCTCCGGCTCTCGTCGGGCCTCCAAGCTCTGGTGGTGGCTCCGGACTACCGGTTGGCTCCGGAGCATAGGCTTCCGGCAGCAATTGATGATGGAATTAGTGCTGTTAAGTGGCTTCAGGCTCAAGCTTTGTCGGAAACAGCTGACTCGTGGTTGACCGATGAAGGGGTTGATTTTGAGAGAGTTTTTGTTGTTGGGGACTCCTCGGGTGGTAACATGGCACACCATATGGCGGTTCAGTTAGGGGAGGGGTCGCCGGAGATGTCGCCGGTTAGGGTACGTGGGTATGTGATGTTGGCGCCATTTTTTGGTGGGATTGAGAGGACGAAGATGGAGGCGGAAGGAGCGCCGGAGCCATGGTTGAATATTGATATACTTGACAGGTATGCCAATATTTTTTGACTCACATATTAATTACTCCCTCCGTCCCACTTCAAATACTCTCTCCGCCCCGTTAATTAGTTCATCATTTTAGGCTTGGCACGCAAATTAAGAAAAATAGTAGAGAGGAGAAAGTGTTGTGAGTATAAAAGTAAAATAGGAGAGAGAATGAGTGGAGGGAATAGTAAATTTAAAAAGTGTTGTGAGTGTAAAAGTAAAATAGGAGAGATAATTAGTGGGTGGAATAGTAAAGATTCTTTGTCATTTTAGGAAAGGTGAAACTTTTAACGGGACACCCATTTTGACAAAAAGTGAAGTTATTAATGGAACGGATGGAGTATTTTTTAACTCACATATTAATTACTCCCTCCATCCCACTTTTAAGAGTCCTACTTTTTTTTCTGATCCGTCATATACTAAGAGTCACATTTCATAAATGGCAAATTTTAAACAATATTTTGGACATTTATACCCTTATAACTTACAGTATAATGTAAATATATTTATAAAAAAAATCATTTATTATGTCCTTATAATGTTAACATATTTACAAAAAAATCAATCAAAAAAAGGTTTTATCATTAATGTTTTAACTTTTATCTTCTATCTCCTCTAATCTTTTACCCACTTGCAATTCTTTATTCATTTTTAAAAAAAAATCTTAAGAACCGTGAAATACTATCATAGGACCCTTGAAGTGGGACGGAGGGACTAGTTATTAGTAAATCAACATATCTAGAATAATTACTTTTTTACAAAATCTTTATCAAATTTCAATAAAATAAGTCATATTTTTATTTCTACAGAATTTTAGATTTGCTGATTTTTTTTATTTTTTTATTTTTTATTTTTTATTTTTAAATGTTTTAGATATTCTGATTGACTAATAACTACTAATATGTGAATACAAATGTTCTGGACGTGGATCTCAATATCTCATAAAAAATGGTGTAAAGATTCTAGTCTTCCCGCCCGAAAGAACCGCTCACTAGCTAGCCGGACTAGTGGGCCCTATCTCGAGACATATCGAAAATCACGAAAAATAATCTTGTGAGCATGAAAAATAAAGTAAGAGAGAAACTTGGTTGGTAATAGTAAATGAGTTGTTATTGTGAATGTAACAAGTAGGTTACGTTATACATTTTAGAAAATTAACTAAAAACGTTAAACTGTGACAAATTAAAAACTAAAACGTTAAATCGAAACGAAGAAAGTATCGAGTTTTGTGGTTGTGGAGGACTTACTTTTGCCGTCATAGAACCTTCCCATATTCAGCCAGTTTGATAGGAAATGAAATCTAGGAATCAAGTGTCAACCACAACCTTAGGATTTTACTTTTTCATTCTATCTTAAAGAACAAATTTGGAACCATTCCTATTCCTATCATGTGGATGATACAAAACTCTATCACCCGAAAAATCATCGATTAATTAATGATTATTTTGATATATGTGAGATTCAGCTAAAAAAATACGTCATACTTTGATTACGAAAAGAGAAAAATGTGTCAAAATCATAGCCATCGATGTGGGCTATTCGCGATGATTACGAAAAGAGAAAAAAATGTGTCAAAGTCATAGCCATCGATATGGGCTATTCGCGACGATTACGAAAAGAGAAAAAATGTGTCAAAGTCATAGCTAGGGGTGTAAATGGTTCGGTTTGGGGGAATTTACAGACCGAGCCACTAGTCATCGGTTTGAAAAAATTTCAAACCGAATCGAACCATGAAAAAATTCAAATCGAATCAAACCAAACCGCTATGGTTTGGTTCGGTTTGGTTCAAACCGCGGTTCAATTATGAGGTTCAGACCGCGGTCCAGACCGTGGTTCAGACCATTATTTAGACTACGGTTTAAACCACGATTCAGACCGCAACTCATTTTTATATTGTTTAAATTTTTCGTGATCATGGAGAAAGAGCGAAAAATGTGAATTTTTAAGAGACTAGAGGAAGAGAGAGGTTGAAGAAAGAGAAACACTTTACAATGGCGATCGTGGAAAGAACTTGGTTATTTATGTGTCATAATGAACTTGGGTATATGGGTGGATTTCACGCTTTTTAAGAAATTTTTTAAAAAATGAATAAAAGTTAAATGTGGGATAGGAAATAGTAGTTAAATGTGTGGTAGGGAAATATGAGAGAGAATGTAAAAGTTAAATATGTGGTAGGGAATAGGAGAGAGAATGTAAAAGTTAAAAATATTTAATAGGAAAGAGAATGAGTGGGAGGAATAGTAGTTAAATGTGTGGTAGGGAATAGGAGAGAGAATGTATAAGGGTATAATGAATGATTTTTTTGTAAATATATGGAGTTGATAAGGGTATAAATATATTCAAAAACTTACCATTTATGGAAATGAACTCTTGATCTGGGACAGACCAAAAGAAAAAGATGAACCATTGGTCTGAGACGGAGGGAGTATCAGATTTAAAATGACATTTATTAACATTCGAATTTGCATTTATAAACATTCAAATTGACATTTTTAACATTTATTAAAGAAGACTAGTAGTAGTCTTAATGATTGACAATTATAGTGTTAAATAGTATTGGTGGTACTGTTAATGATTGTCAGTTATAGTGTTAAATGGTGTCAGTGGTAGTGTTAAAAATGTTGTCAATTCTAATATTAAAAAGTTTTAGCTATAATATTAAAAAGTGTCAGTTATAGTGTCGAAAAGTACAGTAAATTTTTATAATTTACGATTATTTAAAAAAATATCAATCCAAGATTTTTTTGAGATTTTGTGTTATAAAAATAATAAATTAGATGGACTGCTGTCACCTTCTAACTAATACGAGTAAGTACTATAGTGGGGTTTTGGATTGAGTGCACTTCATTTTTCATGATTAATGAATGACAGAAAAAAGTAGCTGAAAGCAATAGCTGTGTTAATATATTCCTCCGTCCACTTACATATTTCACACTTTTTATTTTAAATGTCCAAATACATACTACTTCACACTTTATTTTTTTACCTAAAATGGAAAGTTTTTATTACTAAAATATTAACATTACCCCACTCATTCTCTCTCCTACATTATTTTAATACTCACAACACCATTATAATTTACTATTCTTTACTATTCCATCCACTCATTCTCTCTCCTACTTTACTTTTACACTCACAACATTTATATCATTATTTTTTTCCTTAATCCACGCGTAAACAGTAACTGTGAAATACTCCCTCCGTCCCACGTGATAGTGGACTAACTTTTTGGGTGTAGGAATTAAGGAAAAGTGATGTAAGAAAGAGAAAAAGTTAAATGTTGTGAGTATGAAAAATTAAATAGGAGAGAGAATGAGTGGGAGGAATAGTGAGGAGAGAGAATGTTGTGAGTGTAAAAGTGAAGTAGGAGAGAGAATGAGTGGGTGAAATAGTGAATATTCTTTGCCATTTTGAGAAGTTTGCATTCACGTGGGACGGACCAAAATAGAAATAAGTTTGCATTCACGTGGGACGTAGGGAGTATGTAAGTGGACGAAGGGAGTATACTCCATCCGTCCTATTGGGCATCCCATATAAATCACACATTTTTTAAAATGAAAAGTTTTTATCACTATTCTCTCCACTCATTCTCTTTCATACATTATTTTAATACTCACAACACCATTATAATTTACTATTCACTTCACTCATTCTCTCTCCTATTTTACTTTTACACTTACAATATTTATATCATTATTTTTTTTCTTAATTTACGCGTGAACAGTAAGTGAGTGAATTGTAATGGGACGGAGGGAGTGCAGGATATAATAATATACACTTGGTAATCTATGGTATAAATTGCAACCGCCATGAACAGTAGTATCCAATTAATTTTTTTCATTTTGCCCCTCAAATTCTGTCAAGATTCTTTATTTCCAATTTTACTCTTAATTTTCAAAATAACTGTTCCCTCCTAAAATTTGAATCTTTAAAGTTATTTTTTCAAAATAACTTTTCCCTACTAACTTTTCGCATTTTACCCTCACTAAATTATTTCTTTTCCATTTTACCCTCATTTTTAATTAAAAAAATATATATCACGTGTTTTCAAACACGAACTTTTACTAGTCCATTATAAATACTATAAATACTGAGTTTAATTTCATATCAAAATCAGTTGATTATAATAAGAGGAATATTCCAAGGTCTTTATATACTCCCTCCGTCCCGCTAATATTAGCACAAACACTGTTTGCGCGAGAATTAAGAAATATGATATTTTAATAAAATGTTGTGAGTGTAAAAGAATGAGTGGAGAGAGAATGAGTGGAGGGTGTAATAAATTATAATGGTGTTGTGAGTATTAAAATAATGTAGGAGAGAGAATGAGTGGGGTTGGGTGAATATTTTATTAATATAAAATTTCCTTTTTGGGAGTGTGCGGATATTAGCGGGACGCCCAAAAAGAAAAATGTGCTAATATTAGCGGGACGGAGGGAGTATTTGGTACAAGAGTTGTTTATTCTTGATGATGTGAGGTATGTGTTTCAACACGCCCCGACCATCTTACGTGTAGTTATAATTAGGGATGGCTATTTGATCGAACCCGATTCGAATTGAAGGCGATTCGATTCGAAAAATTAGGGTTTGGTTTGCAATTATTAAAATTCGATCGGGTTCGGATCACGGTGTTGATCCGACTGAAACCCGACCCGATCCGACATGAATCATATCGACTCGATCGAAACCCGACTCGATCCAATCCGAACCCTAAATAAAAGGTTAATCTAAAAGATAAACAAAATATATTTAACATTTTTCTAAATTTTATTTCTTTATTTGTGTTTGTAAGTGAGATTGTTAACTATTTTCTATGGAATATTAAACATAGTGCTTAAAAATAAATTTTACTCAATCATATTTGAGCTAAAAAAAAATATAGACTTTTAGTATAATTTGGGTCGGGTCGGACGTGAGGTTTTAAGTTTTCGATTTCGAATCGGCAAAATTAAGATTCGGATCGAGTTCGGATCATGACTGATCCGAACCGACTCGTTGTCATCCTAGTCATAATGTGGGTTAAAATATCGTGAGTCATTTGGCTCGCACGTGTAGAAATGTTCTGATATCATAATAAAGACTGAGATTTATTCTCAAAATAAATTAGTTATGAGAGAAGTAGCTCATAATATGTATATACTTTCTCCGTCTCATTATGTTTGCCCACAAGATAAAATCATATAGTTTAAAAAATCTTAATAAATTTTTTGTTTATTTTTTACATTTTCAGCTATACCCTTCTTTAATTATGGCATAAGAATCCGTGCATGTATAATTGATTAGTTAAATGTAAGGACGGAGCGGGTATATTATCATTTTTCAACGCCTATTTTCTTATTATAAGTTTATCGGAAGATATAAGAAGGATATACTCCCAACTCCGTTCCAATAAAAACTTTACTAATTATTCAAAAGGGCGTCCCGTTAGAAGTTTCACCTTTCTTTTTTTGACAAAAATTTTTTACTATTTTCTCCACTCATTCTCTCTCCTATATTATTTTAATACTCACAACACCATTATAATTTACTATTCCCTCCACTAATTCTCTCTCTTATTTTCAAATTATACTCACAACATTTTTTTTTCCTCTCATTTCCATAATTTGCATAATCACCCAAAACCAAAAGGGTAAAGCATTTATTGGGACGGAGGGAGTAAATGGTATCTATACATAACTATCACTAAAATTGCATTTAAATACTTTTTTTAAAATGCAATTATTAAATGGAGGGAGTAAGATAAGTGAACATTTGATAAAGTACTACTTCCATCTAGGCATACTTGGGCAAAACGGAACCGAAACCTGACCAAATCAGGGAATCGATCCGTAATCGGAACAGCCTAAACCGGAATCGAAATAGGAGGCAACCGAAATCGTGCGGTTCACAGTTCTATCTCGGTTCAACATTTTTAAGAACCGGAAAACCGGTGGTTCGAGCCGGAGAACCAATTTGCATTTATCTTAGTTTTCCAGTTAATTTTTAAAACAAATCTGTTATAAATATTAGTTTTAATTCATTTTCTTCCAATACCGTTAGATTTTTAACAGTTTCTGGAAAAACAGTGACCAAAATACAATTTCTGTAAAAACAATGACCAAAAATTAGTGACCAAAAAACAATTTCTTGAAAATGGTGACCAAAATATGGTTTTGGAAAAATAGTGACCAGAATACAATTTCTGGAAAAAAAAAAGTTAATAAAAAACAGTTTCTGAAAAAAAAAAAAAGGATATTGGAACCGGCCAAACCAGGAAACCGGAACTCGCGATCCGAAATCGAAACTGGAACTGAAATCGAAACAGGAACCGAAGTTTAAAATCTAAACCGAAATCGTAAATCGTTTGCCAGGCTACCTCCATCCTATTTGATTAAAAAAAAAGATATTATTCATTTTAGAAAACACATTAATTTCATTTATGTATTTATTTAATTTAATATAATATAATTTTTGTTGTAAATAATAGGTTTTGGAGGCTTTCACTACCAGTTGGGGAAACAAGAGATTACCCATTAGCAAATCCATTTGGGCCGAAAAGCCCAAACCTTGAACCCATTAAACTCGACCCATTTCTAGTTATCTCTGGAGGAAAGGAGTTGATGAAAGATAGAGTTGAGAGCTATGCCAATAAGTTGAAGGCCATGGGAAAGAAGGTGGAATATGTCGAATTCGAAGGCAAACAACATGGCTTCTTCACTAATGACCCGTATTCCGATGTTTCGGATAGAGTTTTGCAGTTAATTACGGAGTTTATGCTTCAACATTGAACGTTAGGAGTTCGCTTATTTATGTATAAGCGAACTCCTAACGTTCAAGATGAAAGTATAGATGAGTTTGTTATTGTAATATAATTTTTGCTTCGGTTTCCCCCTTAACCTTTACGGACTATTGAAAACACTGTTCACCGTTTGTCATTTAGAGAATACGACTGTTACTCGGGGACGTACTAAAAAGGAAAATAGTATTCTTAGTCCGGGGTTAGATGGAGTAGTACATAAAATTGGTTCATAGTGTCCACTGTCCAACAACCAAGGGAGATATTCACTCAACCTGCAGTATTTTCAAATAAACGGATTTGGAATCACTGCTGAGGCAATTATTTTGCCAAGGTTCTAAAAAGTGCGTATGCGGATGCTAGGCGGCGGAGCCAGGCCTAGCGCCTAAGCGGGGATTAGTCGGGATTAGTCGGGACCTAGCCGGGGCTTAGAACTAGGCGTTGGAGAGGGGCCTAGCGCCTAGGCGGGGCCTAGGCGCCCTTAAGCGTGGTCTTTTAGAACACTTTGCAACGCTCCAGCAGTGATCCAAACCGTGTGATCTGGTCGAAATTTAATTCCTCCAAGGTTGGTTGATATGGGTCAAATGAATCTCGGCCCTTAATATTAAGAGGATTTCTCAACCTAAACCTACCTTTGGTGGATATGAGTTTGTGTGTGTGTGTACGTTTCCGACTTCTTTAAAATGTCCCGAACAGTTTCGCATCTAAATGAAGTGTTGACTGAAAATCACGAATAAGTAGAGACGTAAGAAATAGAAATCAAAAATCAGTTCTAATACATCTAGAAAAAATAGAAACTAAAAAAGACTAAGAATCGTTGATGAACAGAATCAAGAATCATTCTTATTTCGACACAAGAAAGGGGTTTCAAAAATTCCTTTTCTTGTGTCGAGGACTCGAGGACTCGAACGACGAAGAATCCCTATTAGAATTATTTGTTACCCCTCAGTTTTCCCTTCAATTTCCCACTGACTTATATTCCGCTTTATCAAACATGGTAATAACTAAAAAGCAAAAGCAATACAAAAGCTGCAAATCCAAAACAAGAAGAAGGCTGTAATGGAGTACATTTGACAAAACAACAACAATCAGAAAGATGTAACTATAATAAACTGTACAATCGAAAGCTTTTAATAAGAAAAAGTAAAACTAGAATTCGTAATATACAGGAGAGGAGAGGAGAGGAGAGGAGAGGAGAGGGGAGGAGAGGACTTCACGAGACGTGAACCTTGGCTACGTTCCAGCAAATCATACACAAGTAAAACAATCCTCTAAGATCTTCTAAAACGTATCCGCAAATTCTCTAATCAATCAATCAACCAACCAGCCAACCAACCACCAAAATGTTTGAATCTCTCAACAAATGAAATAAAAAATAAAAACAACACTGCACAAACTAAATCAACACCCAACCAACGAAACCCACAGCAACAATGAATCCAGAAAAAAAAAAAAAAAAAGGAAGTAAAAAAGAATCAGCAGTTCAGGCAAGCCTCGTAGGTATAAAGATTTGCAGAGGGCATAAGTGGGTAAGGGAAACTGACATTATATTCAGACTTGCGTACTTGAAAGGCATCTCCATTGTCCGACCCTAGGTCCCTTATCCAGCAACATTAGCAAGCCCGCATTACTTGGAGACATCCCAAACATGTACCTGCACAAAGAAGCAGTGGCAATTAAAAAAATAATTCAACCAAATACTTACAGTTTGAATCTATCTGTTCAAAAAATGTTACACATTATAAAATTTTCTACTCCCTCCGTCCCAAAAAATTGATGTTTAAGGAGTTAAAATTTGTCCTAAAACACTTGTTACTATGCTATTATCAAGTTATCTTTACCCTTGTTTATAAATTATACCCACACTTATAATTATAAAATTGTCATAGTAAAAGCATTTGATTACCTAGGTACTTGAAATATTTCAAGAGTAATTTAGTCTATTAGATATGTATTGATTGCATTTCTTAATATGTATGAAAAACTCTAAAACAACAAGTATTTTGGGACGGAGGGAGTAGCAAATTCTATCAATTTAATGTTTCCTCCTACTTTTTGTTATAATATGTGTGTGTGCGCGGCTACACGCGCCTTTTGACAATTATCAATTCACTTAACTGCAAGGCAATTGGTGAATATGCAAACTATCAAAAAAATTCCAAGGTCCAATATTACATTTGCTACTCCCTCCGACCTAAATGAATGTCCAAATTTCATCTCAAGGGACACCTTGTAATGTGCTTTTTTTTTTTACATTTTAATGGCAAATGGGCATAAAGATTCTTGTTATCCACCTGCTAAACATTTAGTTTTACGATAAAAAAATGAGTAGCAAAAAAATGAGTAGCAAAAAGTGTTTAGGGACAAAGTTTTTTATAAAAAAGACATTCATTTTGGGACAAAGATATCTTGAATTTGGACATTCATTTAGGGACAGAGGGGGTACTATACTAGGAAGCTACTTCTTCCTACTGCATAATCCCTCTTTCCCATAAAGATAGTCCCTACTTTTTTTTGGGAAACTTTGATTAAACTTTGACAAATAATTTATGTTAATTTATTTATCCAAAAGAAATCATAAAACTTGTTATGGATACAACATTAAAAGTACTACCAATAATAATTCATAGATTTTCATTAGGAAAAATAAATTAACATAAACTATTGGTCAAAGTTACCTAAAAAAAATAACGACTATCTTTATGGGATGGAGGGAGTATTCAACTCTTCCAGCACTATACTGTAATTTTCCATACTTAGTTTTATCATAAATAACTAGGTTTCAAACCATTCTAAAGCCAATATGTTTTGAACATATGTGCAACTTAGATGAGCCAAGATATTTATTCCTAAGTGAAGGAAATGTCACAAGCTAAATGCTACGAGTACATGCAAACACCAAATATTACTAGAACATAATACAAAAACTAGCTTCATATCTTTCATCATAGGAGTAGATGGTCATCTGAAACTCGGTAACGGTATACAAGCCAATATAAACCAGACGTAGTGATATGCTCAAGTATATTCAAGCCAACTGAACAGCTCAATGTTCAACGAAATCAGTTACTAGTAACAATAATTTACTTACTTGCTTTGGCGTGCTCTCCTTCTCCAGAAAACAAAGGACGTGATCCACTGGCGACAAAGCACAATATGATCAAGATAAGTAGCAATTCAGAGAAAGCTTAGTGACAAAACAAAAGGAAAGAGGGAGAAATAAGAAAGAGCAAAGCACAACATAACGGAACTCATAAAATATTACAGTCAACAAAAGGCGGCAAGAGGCTTCTAGATGGAAACTTATAGTAGCTTTTTGCTTAAATTAAAAAAAAATAGAAAGAAACTGTGATTGCCTCCGTGACTGTATTTCAGGGAACAACTTCACAACCCGATGACATTTATCGCAAAGAAGAGAGAATCGAATCAGACCTTAGCAAATGGTAAACATAAATAGCTGGAAGAAGACACGTTAAACCATAGGGCTCAACCTCTAACATGATTTAACTTCAAAGACTACTCCACCGGGAATAGATAAAATGTATGCACACTTGATAAATTAAAAGAGATACCCACTTGCCCCACCCACACACTACGAATAAAGAAAAAAAAAAGAGCCTATTCTACTACCAAGAACTTGGAGAAACAAACTACAGTAAATGGCTAGGGCGGTCAAGTTCACAAAGTATGATATGAGTTATGGGGCCTTGAGGGGAAGGGGGAGCTTACTTTCAGCTACAGGTTAAGGGGACTTAACGAAAGTTTTCATGGTTTATCTTCAAATGCAGCCAAAGGTAAGGTTGGCCCAAATTAGCACAAGTAATATTCATTTTCACCCTCAGTCAAAGCTGACCAGAGAAACCTACGTCTAGCTGTATCTATTTTTCACTTGGGGGAGAGCAGTCAAATATGAAGTCAAAATCAACGACAAATATAGCCAAGTCAATTAAATAATAGGTACATTACAGTCTTACAGAGTTTACTCTAGACATAATGGTGATGCCTCAGAAAAATGCCTATACTTTGATACTTTAAACCTGCTTATAAAAAGCAAACCCCGGTGCGCCAAGCGCTCCCCGCCAAGTGGGGGTTGGGAGAGAGAACCATTTGCTAGAGCCTTCCCCTGACATACGCTAAACCTAAATTGTCTGAAGAGACCATTAGATTCCTATAACGTTAAAGAGTTTAGCAAGATAATAACTGTGCACAGACGCACACAAAAAGTACGCACAGTATTAAACTCATATCCTAAATGAAGAGCAAGAGATAAAAGTATATGATGTAATAGTGCCCGACATGATTTCATATATGGAGAACCATAAATCATACCATGACACATGCAATCTAAAATATGCTAATAACAAAAGGATGAAACATACAGATCATGCAACTCTTTTGTGCAAATGCATTCATTAGTTGATTATCAAACTGATTAAATACCTTAAATATTGACATGAAGGAGAAGCTCCCAATAACAGATGGCTTCTTAACTGGCATCATACTTGTCTGTGGTGGCATATCTTTATACAAATGCTGAGCTATCTCCTTAAGCAATACCAATTGGGCCTTATCCGTCCGCATAGAAATAAGTGCCTGTCTCATGGATTCCCTATCAGCCTCAAGTGCCTGAAGCCTCATATACAGCTTCTTGATCTCTGGATCTCCTACATCAGCCTGATACAAAGACTCTTTCGGAGTAGTAATATAGTCATCATAGATTCCAACAGATGCCTTGGCTTCCGTAACACCATTGTAAGAGACCCCATTATGAATAGAGTCAATAGTGTACACTCTATCGCTCATATCATCTCCAGCTTCTGAAGCATTATCCATCATCCTCTTCACATTAGGAGACTCCTCAACCACTGAACATTCCATCTTCCTCATACTGGCACCAAGCCTAGGAGAATCTGCTGCCAAATCTAACCCAATTTCTTTACCATTGGTAAAGAAAGAACCCGCACTATCGGTGGAAATCCTCCTCAAATGCCTAGACCGCTTGGGCGAATGACCAACAATCACCTTTTCAAGCACATTCTTGGTAGCCAAAAGCTCCCTATCAGGTTGACTATGCCTAGGGCTTTTCTCCAATTGATTGATTCGTTGTTCCAAATCCTTCAAATGATCTCGAGAACGTGGGGTCTCGCCAAACGCATATTTTTCTATGTCAACTGATTCATTGTCAAGCTCTTGGTACACTTGATTTTCGTTCAAATTGCACTTAAGAGGGGGGTAATCATAAGTAGGGAACTCAAACTGGCTATCAGAGGCTCCAGCCATGCTGTTATTACGGGACATAACACCTCCACCCTCTGCCTCAGACTCCGTAAGACCATAACTCATCATCCTATGTTTATAGGCCTGCACTTCACAGGTAAGGGATTGAATGGCCTGCTCTCTCTTATACAACAAATCCTCCAAAGCGAAAAGCTCCTCTTGGTCATGAGCCATCTTCTCCTCAGCAAAGCGCTTAAACTGGCGGGCCTCCATCTGTATTTCAGCCTTTTCACGCTGTAACCTCAAGATCATAGACATGGCCTCTTTGGCTGCGGAGGAAGAAGCATTTCTCTCCTCCTCCAATTCAGCGGAAAGATCCTCCATGGTAAGTTGTTGGTTGCTGACCATCTCTCGCAGGGCAACACATTCATTCTCGATTTCAACACGTGCAACATGTGGAATACTGAGACCCGGGATGACAAATTTATGTTCCTCAAACTCATCAAACTTTCTCTTAACGGAACGAAGCCAGGTACCAGAATAAGACCGATTCATTGCTGCACAGCCACAACCACAATCACAACATTTGACCAAATTGGTCGAAGCCGGCGGCGTGCCTTCGAAATCCATGAAGACTAAATGTGTATTCAACACCAAATAATCAAATACAATCCAATTCCCCCACCAAACTAATAGCCAAAAATTCACAAATTTAGAAGAAAAATAAACCCACCAACCCGCCACTCTTTGAAAATGAATCCTTCAAATACGAATTACAGGATAATTTCCCCTCTCCTCAATCCCTACACAAACAAATAATACAACAAAATCAACAAATCATACATATCGCCCTGCATTAATCCATAATACTCACAAACCAAAAAAAAAAAAAAGAAAGAACCTCAAAAGAAGAGAAAATTCAGAAGTAATTGACAATATGCAAATAAAAATTACCTTGTATATTGGGTTGGGGAAGGGGAGAAACAGCAAGGGTCGAAAATGGGTGAGCTCAAATTATCCCGGGAAAGGGATTTTCTCCGGAAGAACATGTGATCTGGAGGAGAAAGAACAGAGAAGAACCTGGCAAATTCCCCCGAATTGCTCAAAAGCGGGGGGGAGGGGGGGGAATATTATGAAGGAGGGAAATTTTAGAACCCTAGATTTTGTATTCTGTATTGTATTGTCTGTCAGCTTCGTTTTTCGTGCTCATCAATTTCCTTGTATTGGATTTGATCTTCCCCAGGAGGAGAGAGAGAGAGAGAGAGAGAGAGGGGAAGTGAATGTATTTTTTTAGAGAGAGAGAAAGTTAGAGAGAGAAGGGCAGAAAATAGAGTGGTGGGGAAAAGTAGTGGGCGTTTTGATAACTTTTTTTTTTTAATTTGAATAAATTATTTTTGATTTAAAAGATAAATCATTAAATGAAGAGAATGGGGCCTATTGGTCGAATATTTTGGATGTTGGGATGTTCTTATAGGAAAATTAAATTTTCTATATTTAGAAAAAATGAATATTAGTAAAGAAAAAACGTGTTTTGTACAATATTAATATTAGTGTAATGTAAAAATTGTCAATTATAGGGGTGTAAGTGGTTCAGTTTAAATCGCAGTTTAAGATCGAATCGAATCAAAAGGTGCGATTTGGTTTGATTTTGAAATATGAATGATTCGATTCGATCTCAAATTTTGATAAATCACGTGGTTCGATTTGGTTTATGGTCTGACACTTTCAGACCAAATCAAACCAAACCTAACCAAATTGCGGATTGAAACTGAACCACCAAACTGAACCGCAAGACCAAAAAACATTACATAAATTAATCATAACCTCTGTTTTGTATCTTATTTAATATTTTCGTATAATTATTAAAATTTACTGTTAGATCAATAAAAAAACAAACATTACATAGACTAATCTTAATTCCCGTTGTGTATCTTATTTAATATTAATTTCATCATTTCGACACATAAATAATTAAGTTCTCTTTACGATCGAAGGTTGTAAAGTGTTTTTGTTCCTTCAGCCTCTTTCTTCCTCTAGTTTCTCTCTTTCTACGACTTTCCTTTTAAAGCCCGCATCTTTCGTTCTTCATTCGAGATCACAGAAAATTTAAACAACATGAAAATGAGTTTCAGTTTGAATCGTGGTTTGAACCGTAGTCCAAATCATGGTTTGATCCACGATTTTGATCGCGGTTTGAATCAAACTGAACCAAACCATAGCGGTTTGGTTTGATTCGGTTTGAATTTTTTCATGATTCAATTCGGTTCAATTTGGAATTTTCCAAAACCTATGACTAGTGGTTCAGTCTGTAAATTCTCCCAAACTGAACTATTTAACCTCCCCCCAACCCATAGCGGTTTGGTTTGATTCGGTTTGAATTTTTTCATGATTCAATTCGGTTCAATTTGGAATTTTCCAAAACCTATGACTAGTGATTCAGTCCGTAAATTCCCCCAAACTGAACTATTTAACCAACCCCCCCCCCCACCCCCCAAGTCAATTGTGTACGAGTTTTAACATGAAAATTGCTATTTCTACTCTAGCAAAATAAGGTGCACAGTACATGTTAAATTATCAGTTTGAATGTTAAAAAATATGTGGGTTGTGCCTGCCGGCCCTTCTCTCGCAGCTCGCCAATAAGCCTGCTAAGCCCAGCCCGCCAAATATAGGCGGACCGGATCTCCAACTACGGAAACGGGCTAGACCAGGCCTACGGGCTTTTTGGGCCTGCCCAACTCGCCTCCCCTGCAACAAATTGTGTGACAACTTTTTTTTTTTGGTGTTTTGTCCAAACTAGCCCCAAATTAATGTGATATTGAATAAAAAATGGGGATATTTTCGTCCTAAAAAAAGAAGAACAATATACTACTCCCTCCGTCCCTAAATGTTTGTCCCGTTTGACTTTTCAAACATTTTAATTTAGTGATTTTGAAGCTTAAATTTTGGTTATTTTTACGAACGCTTTGAAAATTATTGATAATATACACCACCGTTATGTAATACTCCGTCCCTAAATGTTACAAGTTTTGAAAATTTAGTGATTTTGAAGCTTTAATTTTGGAAATGAGACTAACTTTTTGGGACAAAGGAAAAGGGGAAATGGGACAAACATTTAGGGACGGAGGGAGTATGTCGATAGATATTACTCCCTCCGTCTCTTCAAGAGTCCTACTTTACTTTCCCTTTTCCCTTTTTATTTTCCAGACTTTCAGACTAAGAGTTTCATTTTATAAATTTATAAATGACAAATTTTAAATAGTATTTCGTACATTTATATCCTTATTATAATGTAAATATATTTACAAAAAAAATATTTATTATGCACTTATAATGTTAACATATTTACATTTAAAACAATCAAAAAGAGGAGGAAAGATTAAATATTTTAACTCATACATTCTCTCTCCTCTAATTTTCTACCTACTTGCAATTCTTTATTCATTTTTAAAAAAAAAATCTTATTAAGAAGCGTGAAATATTACCATAGAACCCTTGAAATGGGATGAAGGTAGTATTTTTTTGTAAGGTTTTTTTTTTTACTTCTAACACCTCCCAACGTCATTTATTTAGGGGTAATTTTTGGTCCAACTTTTTTTTTATTATTATTTTGTATTAACATGTGATCCCACTTTCATTATTTTCACATCAAAACATTCATCAAATTCTCTCAAATCATTAATGCAAAATCTCTAATCTACTCTAGTGCCAAGTCCCAGCTTTTGAAATTATTCCTAAAATATTTTATTTTATTTTATTTTTTGAATTTCCGAAGAAATTGTTTTAAGAAGATAAAGATAGTTCGGCAATTTGTATTAAGAAGAAATCATCAAATAGCTTGAGGTAACTTTATATTTTTAAGTTGGTAATATATTTATGTATTTTATTATTATCTACAAATTTTGTCAGTTTATTATTAAGAAATTAATTTTTTTAATTAGAATTTTCTTCCATTTTAATATTATTATTTTTTAAATTATACTTATTACTAGTTGACCATACATAAGGCTAATCTTATAACTACAATGTAAAAATTGAAGAAATCATCAAGCGTTAATGCTTATTATTAATGCTTTAATTTCGAGAAAAATGAAACGGACTATCTTTTTAATTTGATATTTTGAAGCCTTAATACTCATTTCTTTAATTGGATATATATATATATATATATATATATATATATATATATATATATATATATATATATATCTATAAATGGCGGGTTTTGTTGAAGGTCAATTTGCCCCTCTATCACCACAACGATACCAACCAACACAAAACATTGACATTGAATAATTTATGCATGATATAATCAATAAAGGTTCAAACTCGGTGATGACCCATCTTTTTCCCGGTCATTTCACTTCGATCCTACTCTTACCTTTTCTTTTGACTCCCAATTTGTGAGCACCCCAATTCGGGACTTAACGCGTGTCCCAAGCTTGAGGAGCTCAAACTAAGAAAACTCATCTTAAATTTTTAAAACTTTTATTTCACTTTAAAAGAAAATCAATTCTCAAACTTTCAAAATAAAGTCAACTAATAATATCTCCACTCGGAGGAAATTTCAACAAATACTTCAATAAATCATAACCTGATCAATTACATTGAAAACCCTGATTTATATTGTTTAACAAAAGAGTTTTTCATACAACTTATAAAAGAGTAATACTTAAATAGGACTCCCGACAACCTACTCATATACCTATCCTGACAAGTCCCAAAAGCAAGAGTCCAAACTCTTTTCCCGGCCTCACTGGCTCACCACCGTCTCAAGACGATCTAAAACAAGAAGGGAGAGGGGTGAGAATAAATCTCAATAAGCTATTATGAATGCAGCAAGATGCCAAACAAGATGCAACACATAGCATGGTTACACATAGCACGTTATTAAAGCGGTAAACACCTTACGTTACCTCATTTTACCTTTCCCGTCTGAACAATAAGTCGTACAACGTGGGAGTAAAACTTCACTCTTTGGTGAACTGCCTCCATGCACATTCACCGCTTATAGGACTCATACTCCAGAGATCCATATAAGAAAATCAGATACTTATATGACCCTTAATCAGAGTATCATATAAGATCGCCGCTACCTGTAAAGCTTTTGGCTTAATACAGAAGCATTCCACCTAATCACCAAAATCGCAGCGGACTGTAAGGCTTAGAGATGGCAATCGGATCGGATCGGCTCGGATCAGGCATAATCCGTATCCGATCTGAAAACTAAAAGGCCAGATCCGAATTCGTTCCGATCCGAAATTACTTGATCCGAGCCCCGATCCGATCCGAAGCTGTATTTTTTTATTTTTTTTTGCATATTAACTGTCCCTTGGTGAACACAAAAAAATAATAATAATAAAATAAAAAGGCAAACCAAAAACAAGAGTTTGTGGACAAAAATAAAAAAAAAACTAAGCCATAAACTACAATCCCATAAATATAATGAAACAGTATCTGTTAACATGACATTTTTATCATCCAAATATTACAAGTCTTTACTACAACTCTATAAGTCTACAATCCCATAACAAATTAACAATCCAAACAAAAATAAATAAACCTACATAGTATCCAAGGAATCATGACAAGTAATAAGAGGCCCCAACATCAGAAAAGATCCCTGAATTCGTCTCTGGCATTGCAAATTCCTGCAAAATGTCATCAACATCCATATAAGCCAGCTAAAGTTCTTGTGGCTTATAAATAAACTAATCCTAAGTAGTTAAATAAACTACCAACTGCAAGACAGAAAGAACCTAGGTGTACATTAATTTAGTAACTGTATTTAATTTTAAATATTTTTAAAATTTAATGTACCAGAAGTTAGGCTCCAAACTTGAAAGAAAGAAACACTATGTTCAGCTTGTACACAAAAAAAACAGAAGATGAGCTCCTAGGAGATGGCAACACAAGTATGTACAATATGTTCAGCTTCTCATTTGTTGTTTATTTCCATTACAAATATATCTTACAAAAGAAAAGTTTGCAAGGAAAGATCTTGGGGTAGAGAAGTGGTAACAACCGTACCCCTATTTCAGAATCGAATTTCCACCGTCGCTTTCGTTTTCATCAACAACCGTACCCCTATTTCAGATGTCTTGGTAACAAAAACAATTACAAAATCTGTTGTTACTCGAATAATAGCAATAGAAACAATCGTCCTGAACGAAGTGGTATCCAGGTTTACGGAGAAATTGAGAGGTTCGTTAAACTTTTTATTAACTTGGCAGCAATTTACCTGTCCGACTCGCTGTTTGCTTGGAATTAATACTGATTGAGGGCTCATTTGGTTTATTCCACATCTCTATTTTCCTTTCCTGCTGTGTTTTCAATCCTGAATGGTTAATCTCGTAACCTAGAATATGCTTAAAATTTTAAATGATGAAGCGGTCATACTAAGGTGTTAATAACAACACTCATCCTGACTTCATTTCGAAAACTCATGCTTGGGCAACCTAGTGGTGCAATAACTTTGGTAAGTATAATATTTACTCACCAAAATTGAAATTACTGAGCATTGAAGACATTTGATAATGCTCATATAATCAGCTTCGATCATCTGGGGAAATAATCATCAATTCCATATCTCTAATTATTCGTAAATAATCTATTTAAATTTAACTACCAAAAACACACACAAACACGAACAAGTGAATAAAGATGGATCAGAATTTTGGCTTGGATTTATCTCAAAAGAGAAAAATTAACAAATAGCGCTCGGTAATTTCAACTTCGATCATCTGGGGAAAAATTCATCACTTCCAGCGAATTCTATACACTTTTGAATTTTAAATAAAATAAAAAATGAAAATAAGACGAAATTTTCCAGATCTGATATGAAATGGAAGCACATGAACAATGAAAAATTGTAAGGCTTACCAAATCAAAAGGAAATCAAGCCAATATTCTGATCCACCTCTATTTTAAATTTAAAGAAATGATTAGGAAAATACCTTAGATTTAGTTTTTGGGGTCGGCGGCAGAAACACGGTAAGATCGCCGGCAAGAGACTTGTGAAGAGAGAGAGACCTTTGCGTCGCCAAGAGAGAGAGCGAGGGCCGCTGTTGCTGTGCTGTGGAGAGAGAGAGAGAGAAGGAATAGATGATCCGGAGAGAGGCGTAGGGAGGAGAGGAGGTCGCTGGTGGCTGGAGAGTGAGAGGAAGAACGGTGCGGCGTCGGCGTAAGGGGCTGGGGGAGTGAGCGACGCAGAGAGCTCGGAGAGAGAGAGAGGGGCCTTGGTTGGAAACTGGAATGAATGAAAACCTAGATGGATTTTTCTTTATATATTAAGACTTAAATGTAAATTTAACAAAACATGAGGGGTATAATTGAATATCAAAACCCTAATAAAACGGATCGGATCGGATCTCGGGTCAAATGCATTTCGGATCGGATCGGGTTCGGATCAGATCATGCCATAAATCGAACCCGATCCGAAATCCGATCGGATCGGGAAAATTTCTGCCAAATTCGAATTTTTTGGATCGGATCGCCTTCGAAACGGATCGGGTTCGGTAATATTGCCATCCCTAGTAAGGCTTTTGGCTCAATACAGCTGCTAGCACTCCCACTCTGTGGCCACAGAGGGGCCGATCACAGGTATGATGAACCTTCAATCACTTATAGAACAAATCAATAATTGATTGAATTTCATTATACCCCCGAATCACATATAATATAACATGTTCAAGCACATAATAGATACTTGAAATAAAATCCACCAAAGGGATAAGAATATAACAACATGGTAATGTATACTCATATTAAATCCATACTATAGTGTAACATTCATTTAATACACTATGCATAATACCATCAATGAATATGAATTCAAGTAAGGTAACAATATAACCAAATAATCCACACTTGGGATACAATATAATCAACATGCCAGATAATCCACAATAGGGATACAATATAATCAACATGTCAGATAATCCACCATTGGGATACGATATAATCAACATGCCAGATAATCCACAATTGGGATACGATATAAAAATGTGCCAAATAGGTCACACTGGGATATAATACAACGATGTAATACATATACACTCTTAACTAACGCAATAGTGTAACTTATAGCCTCTACGCTATTCAAACTAATCATCAAGGGTATGGGAGCAAGTAAGGCCACCCTGAACCATAAACCATTCCTACGAAGTCATTACTCAACCATGAATAATCTTAATAAAAGTTCAAGATCTACTTCCCAAGTTTGAACCACTTTGGTGAAGTACGAATCAAGCTTAACAACCCTTTTCCGGACAATATTCAAACTATTCACATAATTCCATTTTGACCAAATAAAACATCATGGCCTAGCCAAAGTATTCTACTTTAACCTAGGCTAAAAAGAATTATTTCATATCCGAGGTAGATTAGGTTCCACTACTTTGAAATGATTAGGAATCAGGCTAAGTGGTTGTTGGTGAAAATCAGCAAGAAAGAAAACTGGGGAGAATCTGGTGACATGGGCGACCGCCCAAGAGGCACATGGGCGACCGCTCAAGAACACTTGGGCGACCGCCCAAGCTAGGGAAACTGGAGACCAAAAGGCTGGATGGATGGGTGGCCGCTCAGCCCAACATGGGCGACCGCCCACGCCTGAAAACCCCAAATTCTGCAGCTGAACCAAACACTAAACCAAAAATTCATCATTAACAATAACCATTTATTCCTAACTCTTTCATACCTTTTTCAAACAATTAAGAAGAACCCAACTCTTTTTACTTACTTAATTAACTCTCACATTTACCATCACAATTCAAGTTTAATATCCTTAATTCACTTTAAATCATACCCTCTTGCTCCTTATCAATTCCTCATGATCAACAACACTATATTTGTTTTCTTAGCCCATTCCTCAACTCCAAGAAAGTGCTCTAATCATCAATAACAATGATAATAACACAATAACAAAATCAAGCATTCCATGAACTAGTTATGAAAGAAAGTCATAATACTTACATCATTAAAATTATACTAAATCTTCTTCTACTTCTTTCTACCCAATTGAAATATGTTCATAACATTTTCCAAATCAAAGTAAGATGGACATAACTACAAACAATAATTCCATAACACAATACTAACCATTTTCTTCACTTACTTTATTCTAGAATATTGGCCAAAACCCAAATTCAATACTTACTCTTAAATCATTAACATTCACAATTACTCTATACCACTCTTCTTTCAACTTAGATCACCATTTTACAACCAAAATCAATTCAACCTTGATTAAACCACTTTAACCCAAATAACATTATTCAAAAATACCACAATCATTTTCTTTCCACAAAATATTCATTAACACATAAAGTGAGCAATATTTAGAAGGAAGTCATAATAACTTACCTAGTAAATATGGGATGAAATGAGGATCTTCTTAGCTTGATAAACTCCCTTAGATGCACCAAATACAAAAGTACAATTGAATTGGAAAATGGAGAAGAATTGAACTTGGTAGGAACTTGGAAATTGAGGCTTTCATGGTAGTGCTTCCATGGAGGATTTTAGGAGAAAGGAAGAAGAAAATAATAAGGAAAGAATGAGGAGAATGGAGGAAGTATGGGAGGAGTATGGGGAAGGTATGGGCAGTATTTGACTAAGGAGAAGGAGGGTTGAGGGAAATAAGGGGAAGTCATAGCCCCCCCATTCCCAATTAATTGAGGTCTTTCACATTTCTACACTCAAACCCCTTAAAGTTGGAGAAATGAAATTAAACCCTTTACTTCCTTTCTCTACACAAGGAAATCCTAACTACACACATTTTATTTATTTCCAATTATCATATCACAACAAAATACTTTAACTTATTTCAATTTTAACTTAAGGATTTAGAACTATCCTTCAACCATCTCATCTTATCATAGAAATCAAGGACATATAATGAACACATAAAATTAACAATAATATTAAAAGCATATAATATGATACTAAAATAGTGTCTAGGGTTAGGGTCGTTACACAATTGCCCCAAAATAATTATACATCATCATCATCATCATCATCATGACGACGACAACGACGACGACGATGATGATGATGATGAGGAGGAGGAGGAGGATGAGGATGTTCGAGTTACCGGTAAAAATATTGCTAGTACAAATCTACCTAATAGGGGTGAGTCAACAAGTAGTATTCCTAGCGGTAGTAAGGGGAAGGGTAGGAAACCTAAAGCTTCCAGATACGAGGATATTATAACATGATAATCAATATGAGTTTACTTTTACAAGAATTGATTTTCAAAATAGTTGAATTAGCCTTTTTTGAGTTTTTTTAGTCGAACTACGTTTTAATCTGATTCTCCGACAGAGATACGTAAGCAGCCGTACGACACGACCATCCCAAAGTTATGATTGGATGTCTTACTATCGACGACATTACTTATTTCATAAGTTCTGTCGACGATGAGATCTGTAGACACTCCATTTTGAACACATTATATATAATTACACTACTCTAGTCTCGCCTTTTGATTTTAGAAATGAGACCTGCAGTTTCTCACATTTCGTTAAGTTCCTGACTGACTTCGTTAGTTTGAACTTAACTGACTAACGAATGACCAAAGAGAGACAAAATGGTCAAAAGTGACTAGTTGTCCCACACGAGACAACTCTCTCAGGACGGTTGATTTCCTTTCCTTTTCGAAGATAATTTCTTCCTTGATCATGAATCTCTCTCACATCATTCTATATTGATATCTTTCACCCGAAAGTGATTGATTCCTTCTAGACTTGTGAAACATAAACTTGGTGATCAAGTATTCTCGTCCTATAAATACAAGATGATTTATTCGTATTCAAGATCCCGAAATACACGTTTTAGATACGTTTTGCCACGTTATCTCCCTAACGGAACTGCAAAACAACTCTTAAAACTCTCTCATTTTTTCCATAAACTTTGATCAAGTTCAAACACCAAGATTTAAGCCTTTGCCTAGGCCATCCTCAGAAGAATTCAAGGTATCTTTCATGGTAAACCACTTTTGACTTTTGTTCCCTTCTCGACCTCTCTATTAGATCTTTAAAGTAGTGTAATCACTATCAAAAGGATTAGACTAGAGTCCCTTTAATATTCATGAAGGTGATCTCAAAGCACACACTCCGACATTCCAACTAATAAAACTAATCTAGTTTGTTATTTGCACGATTAATTCGATTATAAGAGCAATTTAATTAAGCCCTAAAAGCCAGACCAATGATAAGATTGGGTAGGATTGATGCTACTCAACCTTCCAATCGTATAGCATAACCCTTGAACCCACGAATCTAATGAAATATGATTTTTCTATATTTCCATTAAATAATATAGGTGGCGAGTCGAATAAACGAAGAAAAAGAGTATGTTAATCTCACATTCGCACAGCATGAAGTGGGACTTTATGGGATATTTCTGTTGTTACAGGGTGTACGAGAAATTTGAAAAATGTCATTTCTTCCTTGAAAATTGAAGTTAGGGAGAATGCTTCATAAGTTCTAAGAAAGTATCATAATGTCCCATAAGTTCTTTCTCATGTTGTATTATTCATGTTGCATGATTCCGTAACATATTACATCACATGACAGTGTGTAATAATAAATAGCTGAATATAATATTGCATGTAGGGTGGCAGGCGACCGGTGACCGATTTTCGGCGATCGACGGCGGTGGATGGTGGCCGGCGGTAGTGGTGCAGGCGACAGTATTAATAATGTTGTATCACAATTTTTAATTAATGCATATTGCATGCAGTATAATATATTATTGTATAAGAACTTGTGGGGCATTTAATTTGGGGTGAGTTTGACATTGCTTCTTATTCTCCGAAAGTGATTCTTCAAAAGTGATTTTAGTAAAATCGATTATTTTGTAATAAATATTAAAATTTATAAGTATGTTTTGGATATTATATGTTCAAAACTGATTATTAAAAATAAATATAAAAAATGACCTTTATGATATGTATTTCGATATAATAAATACAAAAGAGATAGAGGTTATTATTGTAAAAATAACACAAATAATAACTTCTAATAATCACTTTTAAGTGAAAGTTGTGTCATAGCTGCTTATAATAAAACACAGTTTGCATTTTAACATATTGAAATCATAATCACTATTGTTATTCAAATGCTATTAAAATTAATTTTAAGCTTCAAAATTGATTATAAGCCACAAAAAAACACTCTCAAACTTAAACTTGAGTTTAAAATTAAAAAAAAAATGATTTGTTTCAAAAGAAATTATGGGTCAAATTCCTTGATGTTAGGCTGAGGACTGTATGAGGAATTGTCCCATATTTAGGGTAGACATTTAAAAAAAATAATAATAATAATAACTCCCATCCTTTCGTTAACGGACGTCACCGTCAGGGCAGAATTGCAAATTGCTAGAAAATCTAGGTTACTATGTTGCAATTTGTAAGAAGGGAATTTGTCTAAGTTTCTTTTTGAACAAATCACTTTTCACTAAGTTTCTCATTATATTAAAATGATCAGAAAGTTCCTTTTACAAGTGAACTTTCAATTTTGCCCTCACAACATTTTGAAAATATAATATAACATTCTGAAAATATAATACAACATTCTGAAAAATATAATATAACATTCTGAATATAATACAATATTCTGAAAATATAATACAACATTCTGATTTAAAAAAAAAAAAAATTGAAAATATAATACAACATTCTGAAAATATTATACAACATTCTGAATATATAATACAACATTCTGAATATAATACAACATTCTGAAAAAAAATATAATACAACATTCTGATTTTTTTAATTTATTATTAAAAAAATTTTTGAAAATATAATACAACATTCTTTTGGGGGATATTTTCGGTGAATTTTATTTGCAAGGCACGGTTTATACAAGGCACATGAAAATGACTTAACTGCCCTCATATATAAAGTAAAACCCTCTCAATTTCTCTCATTCCCTTCAACACCGTTCACCAGCTTCTCTTTGATCCTCCTCTTTACCTAATTTTAGTATATCGAACTTTATGTATCGTAGGTGTAATTTGCACTAGTTTAATTTATGTTGTTTATGCTTTGAATTGCGTGATTTTGGATTGGAGCTTTAGTTGTTTTACCAGAATCTAGGGTTTTTCTACTGTTCATCTGTGTGAAGGAGGCGGTTCCCCACAACTTGAATTGAACTATCGGCCCGACCGAACAGATCCGTCGGCGGCGGCACCACCACCAGCGCTCTCTCCCATTCTCTCTATCCCGTTCGATTACCGTGCTCTCTCTCTAGAACTCTATCTTTCTCTCTCTTCAACTACTCCTTACAGATTGGATCACTGTGTGACACGATACACCCAGAATGAGATGTTGATGAACTGGGTTTGAATTTGTTGTTTAGAATTCCATTGATGAACTGGGTTTGAAATTGAAGTGCGAAATATGTTTCTGGACTGTGATTATTTCGTGTAATTTTACACGAGATGTTTCACAACATTTCGTGTAAAATTACACGAAATGGTTCCAAAAATTTCGTATATAGGCACACGAAACACAATGGAACAATGTTTAGGTTGTTTCGTATGCCTATACACGAAATTGGTCCTTCTATCTCGTATGAAAATGCACGAAATAATTGTTAATATTTCGTGTAAATCTACACGAAATAACTCAATACATTTCGTGTATTTTCATACGAAACATATCTGACAACGTCGTGTATAATCACACGAAACGTCTGCGTACGGGAGGGACATTTTTGTCTATTTTCCGTGCCTTGCAAATAAGGTGCCTTGTAAATAACCACGCCCGATATTTTCGTTCAAAATGATAAAAAATTAATACATTTATTTAAAAGAACTTATTAATTGAGCATAAATTAAAAAAAAAAAAAAAAAGCCTTATGGGCAATGACCCTTTGAGAATCCTGTTGCTGGGCATTGCAGTTGTTGCCTCAGTGCCCTAATATCATTTCCCCCTTTTAAACCAGATAATCGCTGGCTCACCATCCGTGTGGTATCCCCGGCCGGCGGCACTCCGTTCAATGCATCTCTGCAAGCAATTTCTGAGAAATCCCACAATCAAAAAGAGAAGGAGAAAAAACAAGATTCCATCTTTTTCCAGCACCCAAAAATCAAAGCGCCTCCTAACCCATCAACAACAAGAAGCTGATGATGTTGATGAAGTAGAACAAGGTTTCAGCTTGAAGTCCTCTGCTCCATCTCACACATATGGAGTCCAGCCACTGGGTAATTTTTACTTCAGCTCATCATCATCTCACAATTCAAGAAACACTGGCCTTGGTAATCTCCAAACCCTATCTGATGAGTTAGTTCTTGACATTCTTGGTTTTTTGGATGCCACCCATTTGGGTATCTTGTCTACTGTTAGCAAATCTTTTTATGTTTTCTGTAATCATGAACCCATTTGGAGGAATCTTGTTTTGGATAGTTGTATTGATGGTGGGTTCTTGTTTATTGGGTCTTGGAAATCCACTTATGTTGCTTCATTCTGGCCGAAATTCGATAATTCGAATGCCTCGTGGGGTTTGAAGGTTAAGGACTTCTTTTCTGATTACTTGTTTCAGAGTTGGCTTTGTGCTAATCTTGAAATGAAACCTGAATGGATAGAAAGGGATAATATACCGCGGAGGAAGGGGATATCTGTTGATGAGTTTGTGAGAGATTTTGAGGAGCCTAATAAGCCAGTTTTGTTGGAAGGGTGTTTAGATAACTGGGATGCATTGGGGAAATGGGACAGGGATTATTTGATTGAGGTATGTGGTGATGTTCGATTTGCAGTTGGGCCAGTGGAGATGAAGCTTGAGGACTATTTTAGGTATTCTGATCAAGCGAGGGAAGAGCGGCCATTGTATCTATTCGACTCAAAGTTTGCCGAGAAAGTTCCACAATTGGGTTGTGATTACGAAATTCCTGTGTACTTCAATGAAGATTTGTTCAGTGTTTTAGGTGATCAGAGGCCTGATTATAGATGGATTATCATTGGGCCAGCTGGCTCTGGATCATCATTTCACATTGATCCTAATTCTACATCTGCTTGGAACGCAGTGGTAAAGGGATCCAAAAAATGGGTATTGTTCCCACCTGAGATTGTGCCTCCAGGTGTTCATCCAAGTCCAGATGGCGCAGAGGTCGCATGTCCTGTTTCGATTATTGAATGGTTCATGAACTTCTATGGTTCTACTAAGAATTGGAAAAGGAAGCCCATAGAATGTGTTTGCAAGGCTGGAGAGGTGATCTTTGTGCCTAATGGCTGGTGGCATTTGGTTATCAATCTTGAAGACTCCATTGCCATTACACAGAACTTTGTTAGCAGGTATGGTGCTTATTCTCTACTTCTAGAGTGCTGAATGTGTTTTGTCATTATCTTCTCTACTTTACACGACCCATGAATCTCACGGGTTAGTAAATTGGTTTCTCTTTCTTACAGAGTCCGTTCCCTCATTTGATTTGGTGTCAGCTTTCTGGCATATACTTCACTGTTTGATTGATGATATTAGCTGTGATGCTAGTTTGATCTTTCTGAATGTCGGGTAAAATAGGTGCACCCAATTCTTAGTTTTTTGGTGTTGGATTATGCAAATGGTAAGAGCTCCAGATAAAAAATCTGTGCTACCTTTTTTATCTTAATCCAGAAAGGTTTCTTAGAGTCTATTTTAGCACAGTTAAAATAGTTTGAAACTGAAAAACATGTGATTACATCAATAATTGATTAATTGTGTTTCTCAACCAAATTTCGCTATCAATTGGAAAACATTGAAAAGCTTTTCAAACCACCCAAACTTTTATGTTAAAGTTTTCTGACCTAAAATTCTGTAGTTGAATGTAGTAAGACATCTTCCCTTTTAAACTTCAGTATCTGAAATGATTTATCTTCCTCGATATATTTGACACCAGCTTCTAGCTCCTGGCATAAGGATCCTCTCTCTCTCTCTCTCTCTCTCTCTCTCTCCCTCCCTATCTCTCTCTTCTCCAGAAAAGGAACTTGATATCTTCAACTTAGGTGATCATCTTATGATCATTTTCGTCCTGTAATTTCAAGTTCCTCCTGAGATTTCAAATGGCATATGCACTCAGTGATCATCTTCGTCCTGTGTTATCGAGTTAATCAAGCTGAGTTACCTTTCCTATAAAGGTTCTTCACCTTTTTACAAACACTATGTAGTTCAAGGGATAAAGTCGGGACTCAAGCAGTAATGGTTTGGTGAATGTTTTGTCATATCATTTGATGATCAGACCATCAGGTAAAGAACTTTTGTAAACTAAAGGAGCATCCAGATAGCCAATATGTGACTTAGGTGTGTGATGCAGCATGCATATGTGGTCTATTTCTATGGTAATTTTAGGGTTGAATGAGTTTCGGGAATCGGAATAAAAATATTTATGAGCCTCACACATAGGGTTCTTGAGCCTCACGCAAAAGATTGATCATTGAAGCATCAGCAAGGGGTGGCACTGGCAATTTGGCCCGTGGGTTTATCCGGGTGTTCTCATATGGTAGCCAAATAAATAGGCAGATAACATAAATTTATCCTAATATAATGTTTTGTGGTATTTTTTTCATTAGAGATAACATTATCTGGATGAGAGGATAAACTCCTTATCGAGTACTAAATAATACCTCACCCTCACCCCTGGATAACTAAGAAAAGAAAACATTATTACTCCAAAATTGCTCTTTAGTGAAATAATAATTAGTCTTGTACATGTTTTACCAAACACTGGATAACTCTCTGGTATAATTTAATCTCGGATAAAATAATCTTTTTTTCTGGCATTAATTAATGTGGCTCGGCAGACGGCGATCATCTTGGCTTGTAATAACCAAGAGTATAAATAATACTCCCTTCGTCCCACAATAAGGTTCTTAGTTTGACAATACACGGTTATTAAAAAAAAGTAAATGTTGTGAGCATGAAAAGTAAAGTAGGAGAGAGAAAGTTGGTAGGAATAGTAAGTGGGTTGTTATTGTGAGTGTAGCAAGTGAGTCTCATGGTCTATTTTAAGATTAAAGCAAACTAAGAACCTTACTCTGGGACAGACCAAAAAGGAAAGTAAAAACCTTACTCTTGGACGGAGGGAGTATATGATTTACTCATCCGTCTAACCTTAAGTCCAGGTGTTATATTCTTCATCAGTATTCTGGTGTCTTAACTTACATCTAATCTTATCCATGGTTACCTTCACATTTGTTTTGATTAAATTTGAAAGAAAATCAGTGCGGCTGTATAAAATATGTTTGCTTACGGTTTTCAAAAACAAGCTTCTCAAAGATTTGAGCTTATTACTTGCAGGAGGAATTTGTTGAACGTTTTGGATTTCCTGAAGAAGCCAAATGCCAATACGCTTGTGTCAGGAACAAGAGACCGGGTGAATTTGCATGACAAGTTCAAGAAAGCAATTGATGCATCTTTACCAGGAACCATTGATGAGCTGGTTGTGAAAGCAGCTGCCCACCAGAAGAAACTTTCCTTCTGGGATTCAGTAGCAGATGCCAAGGTTGGTGCCTTCAAGTTCTCGTTTTAGAGAATCGCTGATGAAGGATGAGCTAATAACGAAGAGGGGACTGGCTTTGGGAGATAGTATTAATATCTTTCAATTTATTTTACTACCTCTGTCCTTCCCTAAATGTATGTCTGAAAAGTTTCAAATTTGCTCTTGATCAAGACATTCATTTAGGGACGGATTTTTTCCGTTTCTCTGACCGTGACAACTGACAAGGACCAACCATTGAGAACCAGCTGTTTTGACAGATGTGGATATTATATTGTTGTAATTTGATTAATTTTACTCCCTCCTTATCATTCCCAAATGAATGTCTATTTTCTAAATTATTTTGGAGTTGGTCTTACAAAAAACGCATTTTTTTCTAAGCTTAGGAAAAATCATTTTTACACTGATACTTAATAACACTAACACTGACACTTTTTACACTGGCACTTTGTTACACTAACACTGGCACTTTATTACACTGGCACTTAATATACATGCACTGACACTTTTTTACATCGGCACTTTGTTACACTGACACTTTTTATACTGGTATTTAATATACATGCACTAGCATTTTTTTATACTGACACATTGTTACACTAACACTGGCACTTTGTTACATTGGCACAGTGTTAGTTTCTTACACTAACATTGACACTTTTTATACTGACACTTTGTTACACTAACAATGACACTTTTTTACACTGGCACTTTGTTACACTAACACTGACACTTGTTTACACTGGCACTAGCGGGAAAAACAAAACACGTTTTTTCTAAGCTTAAGAAAAAACCCATTATTAATATGCTTGCAAAACTAAATTTTAGCAAGAATATGTATACATCTTTGGCATTAAATTTATAAAAATTAATCATTTTCAGAATGTCGCTTTAATGTGAAATGCCAAAGAGACATTCATTTTGGGAGGGAGGTATACATCAATCAATTTTGGCCCAATTTCTTTAAAGGTGGAATTGAAGCTTACTTAAATCAAACAAGATCAACTAAGTCTTCCAAAATGTACCATAGGTGGGCCACGAGCCAATATTACAAGTTATTCCATGATCCAAATAGTAATTCAAGTTCTAAATATTTTGATATCAAAATATTTTACGGAAAATGTTTTCTCCATTTTTCGAAAAACTAACAAATACCGAAAAACGAGTTATTTTACGGAAAATATTTTCCGGAAAACAACCAAACACCGAAAAATGAGGAAAACGTTTTCCAGAAAACAACGAAAAACGAGTTATTTTACAAAAAACATTTTACGAAAAACGTTTTACGTCGAAACAAACGAAAGCTAATTACGAAAAACGTTTTACGTCGAAACAAACGAAAGCTAAGTCTTCCAAATGTACCATAGATGGGCCACGAGCTAACATTATAAGTTATTCCATGATCCAAATAGTAACTCAAGTTATAAATATTTTTAGATCAAAATATTTTATGAAAAAAGTTTTCTCCATTTTCCGTTTTCTGAAAAACAACCAAACATCGAAAAACGAGTTATTTTACGGAAAACATTTTCTGAAAAACAACCAAACACCGGAAGGAAAATGGGAAAAACGTTTTTCGGAAAACAACCAAACAACGAAAAACGAGTTATTTTACGGAAAATATTTTTTGAAAAACGTTTTACGTCGAAACAAACGGAGCCTAAGTCTTCCAAAATGTACCATAGATGGGCCACGAGTTAACATCACAAGTTATTCCATGATCCAAATAGTAACTCAAGTTTTATATATTTTGAGATCAAATGACACCACTTGAATAACATCATAAATACTTGAACAAAGATGGCCATAATATCAATCAGGCCGGCGAGAGCGAAGCTGTGTAAGAACCGTTACAATACTTCAACCCTTTTAAATACGCAGAACGCAGCTGAGGGGCTATAGTGGTTTTGGGAATCCCGAAAACACCCTTGTTTTTGTCCACAGCTTCACCTGCTGCTGCTTCAGCTTGAGGCTCAGATCTCTGGCAAACGTTGTCGAGAGAAACGTTCAAACCAATTGAAGTTGGTTCCGTCACAAAGCTGCAATTCATCCAAAACAAGAACATGAGCCGACTGAACACTAGCAGCAATGTAAAATAATTGTAGAGATGATGCAAGCAACTACAATTATTAGAGATCTGCTGCAAACCATTTTGCAGTAAAAATGCACTTATTAAATCGCCAAAGGTGACTCCAATGGAGTTCTAAAATGGATGATAATAAGATGTTCAAAGGCGTCAGTGACTCGGAAAGACGTAAAATGGTTAATTAATTCTACTCTGGTGTCGAAGGATAGAAGATGATACTAGGAAGAGAAAAGAGAAAGATAAAATACATATTGCCATCAAGAAAAGGCAAAAAAAAAAAGGACACAAAGAAGAGCGTTGTGCAAACATATACTCCCTCCGTCCCGCCCGAAGGGGCACAAATTTCCTTTTTGGGCATCCCATTTGAAGGGGCACAACCCAAAAATGGAAAGTTTTTTGTTACTTCTTTATTTGTGGGACTCACTTGTCATACTCACAATAATATCCACTAACTATTCCCTACCCCACTTTCTCTTTCCTACATCACTTTTCATACTCACAACATTTATTCCACTTTTTCTCTTTCCTACATCACTTTTCTTAATTCCCGTGCAAGACAAAAACTTTGCCCCTTCGGGCGGGACGGAGGGAGTATGCATTCATGAACATGCAAGTGTATATATTTGCAGAGTCAAATTGATAAATTAGAGCAGCCACAAGTAAAATGTCATACCTTGCCTCAAAGCTACTTCCATCAGACTCAATAGCATCACAAACGCTGCTTATAATCCAAGGAGGAAGATATGCATCCTTGATTTCAACACTGTAACAGAAATCAGATGCTGAACCTTCATTAGGTTCACCAGTAATACGAGGCCCCTTGAGTGGGACAGACATATTATCAGCTCTCCGCACCTCCTTGCATCTGACCTGCAAAACAATATTATGCTTACCATGTTTACATTACATCAAAAATATTGTGCTGACGGGATTTTCTGATCTGGGCCGGACCGATTCTAGTTAGGGTTTCCTGCAACCCTAGGAGGATTAGGGCTACCTATCCCCTAACAAGATGAACATTGCAAGAGAGATACAATCAAGAGATTCATAGAGAGAGAAACACGATTTGATCATTGATTCAAGAGAAATTCCCAGGAAGTTTTCTAGAGTCAATTATGGGATAATCCGAGATTATCAATCCGGGGATTCTCGTCAGGTGGTCTAAGAACACATCCGAAACACGTCTGGTATCTGGTATCTGCATTTGAAGTCCGAGATCTGAAGCTAGGGTTTTGCGATCGGAATCTAGCTAATCTGGTACAATGTAGTCTATTCTAGAGATCTAAAAGGATACACATCTGGTATTATCCAGAGCAATAATCTGGTTAGATCTTAGAGTTGTAAACATAGTTGTCAAAGGTGAAGGGCGAGATGTGTCGGGAAGAGGAGAAAGGCTAGGCGAGAGATGGGCGGCAAAAGGGCGAGCAATGTGGAAAATAGAACAAAATCATAAAACGTGTTATGAACAAAAAATAAAACATTAAATAAATATCTTAGTTTCACATGAAATAATATCCTGATGTAATTCAAACCTCAAAATTAAGAATTCTAAGACAAAAGGCGCATGAATTATGAAGTTCAAATTGACAAAATTACTAGTTTAAGCAAGTAAAATAAACTTAAACCCTTTAACATTATCGAGAAAAGAAATCAAGTCCTGAAGTCATGCAAAAGTAAATGAAAATTTGAAGACCAAGGGATGAGGAAAAAATAAAAAAAATGCAAGAAGGTGAGAGGCGGGTGGCAAAAAGGCGAGCAAGGCGTACACTGTGAAGAAAGGCACACATCCGCTTGCATGGCTACAAAAAAGCGACTGACCCCCCAAGGCGCAAAAAAAGCGAGGCGGGCGATCGCCTTTGACAACTATGGTTGTACATTTGTATTTTGTTCCGCATCTGATTAATAAGATTTGTTTGTCTGCCCGTGGACGTAGCTAACAGACATTAGTGAACCACGTAAAATCTGTGTTCTTTTTTTTGTTCATTATTATTTGTTATCTTTCCTACTCTTGTTATAACATCTTCCCTTGCATTTAAATACAAGAGGCAGCTTTCGCATCTTAAACACGTGACCTCCAAGGTAATGCATCTTATGTTGTCTAAATTTTACTAGAAATGTTTTTTTATACTCACTATGTCCCATATAGATGTTCTCATTTGCCATTTTTGTTTGTCCAAAAAAGATAGTCTAGTTTAAAATCATTGAACTTCCAAAATTGTCAACCAAGGAATAGAGGGAGAGGAGAGGATGAGAGCCAACAAGGAGTAATTGAGTAGTAAGTAAGTCTCATCAAGTGTAGTGATGGAAATGAAAATAGGTTGCTGAAATATTTGAATAGTCAAAGGGGACTATCATTATGGGATGAAGGGAGTAATATATAAGGTGCATATTATGACAAGAGAAGTACCGAGTAGAAACGCCTGACATTTGATGAATTTTGATCAATCTAGATGGGAATGTTGATCACGGACCTTAATTTTAACTGAAGATTACAGTTATATAGTCGATTTATTAATCTTGCAAGTTCTCCTAAATTTCTAGATACACTTCATTAATAGAAAAGAAAACAACACAAAATATTCAACAATGAAATGACAAATGCAAGGGAACGGAGATAATGTCAGGAAACCTAGATAGAACTTCACAAAACAGGAATTAAAGGCACAATCTGAATATTCAATATATTCCGGTCCTCAACTGATGAAAAGATTATGACATCCCACTCTCTTCCAAACACCAACAGCATCCACATCCGCAACATTAGAAGTATCTTATTAAGAGCTTTAATAAAGTATAAAACAATAATTTATTAAAAAAAAATGTCCAACCAAACCATAAACCAATCCAACCTACCTCTGGGGCCAAAAAAGCAGCATTTTCAAATGGTACAGATGAATATAATAATGGAACATCCACCCCCGACAGAGAAGTTAGGAAAGACCTGGAAATAGAAAAAGGAAATGAGATTGTGATACACAAGAAAGAAGAGATAATACTCCCTCCGTCCCATAATAAATGCCGCATTTGACTTGTCAATGTTTTAAGGAATGTGCTCTACTTGTTTGTACATTCTTGTACCCTGGTAAAATTGCACGCGACATTTATTTTGAGACGGACCACAAGGAAAAGTGCAACATTTATTATGGTATAGAGGGAGTACAAGCTTATTGTATAGTTGAAAAGCACACAATTCACCCTTTCTAGCTGGAAACATGTTATCTGATGAAATCTTTCCCCTCACCTATAATTTAGCAGAAAGTCATATAAGCCATGTACATTCTCATGGCCACTGAATACCAGCAAAGATTGTGGGCTATTATCCACATCAGACACCGAAACAATGCGTCGAGCCTGCATAATTGAATTGGAAAATTGTTATATACAAAAGAAAGGAATTTATCAAAGTGGATAAGGCCCATGAGATTTAAGAGAAGAGTAAGGGAGCTATTCCAGGTAGTGTAGTTTTTTCTTGTTTTCTATTTTGCTCTCTTTTTCATTTTTAATTACTTCTCCTTTCCTTCAAAACACAGGTTACCAAAACAAACTTACAATGCAACACTACATTGCAGTAGAAATTTGCAACTTCATGTGCTTCACATTATCTATGCTGTGAAACTCTACTGTCAAGTCTTGAATTTCTTACAATTGAGCACTATCCCTCTCAATAAAAGACGGCTAAGGCTTACTACTTAATTTTTTATTGATGATGACAAATTGACAGATCAAAGATCGTAAATTAATTTTGACTTTTCACAAAAATAAGTTGGGAAACTGCTTGGGTGCAAATATTGTCACATACTTTCATGACTCCAAGCAATCTCTGCAGTGACCAATGGATAATGAACTATTGTCTTGAGAATGTATATAGACTGTACCTGACCAAGGTTATGTTTTTCAATCTCTGAGAGCTCAAAAAGGTCTTCTTTAGTAACTTGCTCCACTTTAGAATGGCAAAGAGGCATAGAGAAACAAATATCCTGGAATTAGAAACAAAGCCCAACAAGCAAAAAGGTTAAGACAAGGCAGAAATATGTGAGGACTAAGGAAAAATAGAACTATGTAATCAGGACCACAACACCCTCGATTTAAGGATGCAAATGTCTGTGAAATGATGGGTTCGCATCTTACAGATGTTAGTGGTGCAAGGCAGTAAAATTTGTATCGTTTACTACTTAGCCGAGTAGAGATATTAATATCTACATCATCTTCCAAGCATGCTTCCTTTTTCTCATTATTATGATTTTTTTTAGTATCCAGAAACCCCATTCTGATTTTACTTTCTAGAACCCAATCAAAGAAAGCTAAATTATTTGCGAGAAAAAGGAAATCTAGTTTCTTCCAAACTTAATTAATGCTCCGAGCAATCTGAAGATTATTGCACAAGTTCGCAGTCAGCAACACAATAATGAAATATATTCTCTCTAATTTTGGATGGCCATAACAAAGAAAGACAATCATCCCAAATTGATGACACCAGCAAAAAACTTTCTTGAGTTGAAGGAGCAGTTATGCAGGATCTACAATCGCAAGCCACAAACTCTAAATCAAGCCAAGATTTCCAACAAGACAAATTTGGCCCTAACAATTGGTTAAAGTTAATTATTTTACATGAATGACATCAAGGGAGGGGTGTTTTTAAAGCTCCATCACGCATTTTCAGAACGCAAAAGTAATCCTACTTTCAAATAAGAATGAATAACTAAGATTAGATTCCTTTCCTTCATATTCTCCACACTCCAGAGCCAGGTGAGAGAACAGGTTATGAAAAATGGCCCTTTCGCATTTAGCTGAAATCTGAACTTCCAATTAACCAGATAAGCACCCCAATAAAGGATCCTGTTTGGGTTAAACTCCTTAAAGTTGCAAACAGAAAATGTATAACACTATCTTCTAGACTACTACATTAAAATTCAAAAAAAAAAAAAAATAGCAACTTGAACAAAAGGGTTTTTATGTATATATATGCTACTAAAAGTGCAAAGTATATCTCCTTTATTCCCTTGAAACTGAAAATGGACCCTCATTAACGGACAGAGGGAGTATATATGAAGTGGAGCTGTGGAGGAAGGGCAGAAAATAGTGTTGAACAAATAGGCACCAATCACTAACGAATTAATGCCAATTGGAAAGAAAGAATTTTAACGAAGTGAATGAAATTCAGTTGGTTTTGAGGTTGAAGCAATATAAGAAATAAATATGCATAAGAAAGATAAACATTCAATATATAATCAATACAGATTCATTGTAATAGATTGATCAAGTGAGGGCATCAACAAGAACTGGGTCTTAAAATAGGTACAACTTACATGCTCTTTCAGCAGTGATCTTAAACCTCTTGTCGACTGGGATAAATAAGCGCTGAAAAAGCCCTTGCTTTCTCTTAAGCCATCACCACTAGTGAACATCACTACAAACTGTGCAGTGCAAACTGCAAAAATGCAAAGGCAAATGAACATTAAGTACTTTATCTGTTTTATGAAGAAAAATAAGGTCACATAGACTACATAACAATGCACCATTGGAAAAGTTACAAGGCACTTCCCACAAAAAGTTATGCTTAAATAAAAAACAATTATTAAAAAAAGGCAAATCCTTCAAATTCATTTTTGGGGTCTTTGCGACATTTTGGTGTATATGGATGGAAAGGAATGCCATAATTTTAAATAACAGGTCATATCTATTATTTTGCTTGAAGAGAGGATTGTGTTCCTTGTTTCCTTGTGAACATTAGCTATGGGAGCTTTTCAAGGATTCTATGACCGACTTGTGCAGAGATTGGAAAGCAGCTCTACATGAGTTTGGTTTTTGTAGTTTAATAAATGACTTTGTTATTTTCTTTTTTATTTCCCTTTTATTTTCTCTTTTAGAGGGCATCTTATCCTCAACTCTTTGTACTTCTTCCTAATTCTAATATACTCCCTCCGTCCCGGTCGACTTAGGATTTTTTGAAATGGCACGGGGATTAAGGAAAAGGTAAATGTTGTGAGTGTAATTTAAAAATAGGAGAGAGAATGAGTGGAGGGAATAGTAAATTATAATGGTGTTGTGAGTATTAAAATAATGTAGGAGAGAGAATGAGTGGAGAGAATAGTGATTTAAGGTTTCCATTTTGGGCCGTCCTAAGTCGGGTGGGACGCCCAAAATGGCAAAAAGTCCTAAGTCGGCCGGGACGGAGGGAGTATCTTTTTATTTTATTAAAAAAACAAGGATTAACTATAAGCAATATCATCTCAAACAACAGTAATCATTCACAACTAGCGGTTTTAATGCTAGCAAAAGCTACTGTGCCTAATTTAGTACTAGTATATCAAGACAGCAATGCAAAGGGGGAGAAAAAGAACCAAAAAAAACCTAGAACTTGATTTAGAACGGGAAATGAAAACATTTCTGGCGGATAAAATTTTGACAAACGTTAGACTATAAGCATTTTGCCAAACACTACAATGCCTACCACATCAAAAACAAAAAGGAAGAAGATTAAAAGTGTCAGAAAGTGATTAGAACATTAATAAGGATACGTCAAGAGCATGCCAACTATTATCTAATTTACCATACAATGTGGCTAACCAAATGATTCAGAGTACTGAAGTAGAACAAATATTTGTACAATGTGCCTCTAAACTCTTTAAGTTCATCAAAGCAAAGCTACAAGCTAGATTTTGTTATGGGAACTAAGCTCAATTCAGCATATTGTACAACCTAACCAGTTGAATATCACTTGGCCCAATTCCAGAGGCATGTTTTAATAATTCTAATGGCTCAAACAGCCACCTCATTGTCAAGAACCTAGTCAGCTTGGACTATAAAGGAGCTAAGCTAAACAAAGTTCTCATTGTTCAAGCTTCTCTGTTATTACTATTGAAGCTTGGACCATTATCAAGCTTAACTCGAGCCAGGAACTGATGTTCAAACTTGATCTGAACCGTGATGACGTCCAGGTTTCACTCGAGCAACCACATGTTGCGCCATGGTTTGCCCCTTATATAACCCAAACTAATACATCTCTTAAATTCTATTCTTTTCATCCAAAGACTGATTCAACCAAACGGAGAGGGTTTAAAATGTACCAAGTGTACTTCCTCCTTCCCAAAACAGTAGTCTCCTGCTGGTTCACGGATTTTAAAGAAGTACTTGATTCGGACTATTTCTTTTAATATCCTCAAGTTATCCCCTGCTAGAGTCAAATCAAAGTAATGCATTTTATTTATTTTTTTGCTAATCAGTTCTCACCACTAACAAGAGTATAAAAGATAATTGGTTTAAAAGTTGTTCCATTCTTTTCCCCCCAAGGTTTTTCGTCTTCTTCCTTTTTTCTTTTTCTTCTTCGAATTTGCTTCGAAATTATAACCAGTATTTACTCTTATTTAATCTATTAGGGCTTATTCTTATTTTCATTTTAGCTTTCCTTTGATCTTTTGTTTTCTTTTTGCGTTCTAACTTCATCTCCTGGTCTCCTTGATTGTTAAGTTGATGTATTTTATTATACAAGTTATATTCAGGTCTAAGATCTAAACATATTAGCATAATGAAACATATCAACATATGACAAAAAGTAGAACCAAGTTAACCGAAAAAATTGTTATCTCCTAGTTGCCGTGTGTACTGCAGGTCGTCTAAGGAGACACGGCCATCTTTTCCTACACTTGGCTCGTAATCTTTGGAATTGTTTGTTCGAATAAAAGAAGTCAGGTGAGTAAGTCTTGAATTTGTGTATTGTTTTCCCCATCAGTCTACTTGTGCATTTAAGAGAGGTGCTATGAGGCTATCTTGTAGGAGTAGAGTTTTTGCTATTCTTTTGGTGTATTTGACAGGATTGCAACACAAGGAATTACAAGGATAAAGTTCTTCTGAACCCCTTTACTTTCGGACAGCATTTTGTTTAGCTTCGATATGGGCTCATGCTGAGGGGGCTTTCTTGGTTTGAGGGGGGGGGGGGGAATTTCTCTTTCCGACTTGAAGAGGAATTGTAGTGCTGTGTTATCTTAGAATAATTATTTGCTTCTGGTGCTGTGTTATTTTCTTCCCCCTTTTCGGTTAATGGAATCCTCGTCTATCGGTTTGTACATTTCTTCTGTCTTTTAATATTTATTTTACTAACACACACACAGGAATTGAGTTTCGTCACTCGGGGGTGACTGTGCCTTAAGGTCCTGGGCGACCTTTGGATGGCGCCTAGGACTTTAGAAGTTTAGATAATGATTACCTTATAAAATATACATGCCCTTTCAATAGAAGACACTGAACACATCTATATAAAAATAGTGCTCCCACCATTCAAAGCAAAGAGTCTACTGTTGCAGTTTAGGGTGTTTCACTTAGAGTCACCTTTCATATTAATGCCTTAATCTTCAAAAATCCACCTAGTGATATAAGTATTTTGCCTGGACTCAAATAGTTTTCTAATTATTACCAATTCCAATTATATTACCATAACTACATTTTTCAAGCATGGACTCGTTGGTTGGAAAAGAGGAAGCATTGTTATAGCTCAGTAACAATGAGCAAACACCTAATGGGCACAAAATTACCATAAAATAGGTTACAGACGTTCTTTCGAAGCATGTAATAAAGACTTCGAAATGAGTCCTCCCAGGCCACTTGACGTTTGCTCAAGAAATCCATCTGACCTGCATGTATAAGTAACAATCTCAACTGAGAATTATTTTTATTTTTATTTTTGACTATTATGGATTAAAGAAGGAAGTCAAAAGATTCAAGAAAAAAATGCACAAGAAATCTGACACCAACGCACCTCCACTTGGTGCGGATAAGGTCAGTGCTGATATGACTGCAGGAGGTAGGGAACCCTGTGGGTACACCCATGAATATAAAGCTCTGGAGACTTGGGTAGTAGAACTAACTGATGATGAGCAGGGCGTCTTTAGGTCCTCAGTACAACCAACTTGAGGATTGAACTGGGCATAGGAGCCACGAGTCATTAACCTATGAAACCTAGAGAATGCGACAAGATGCAATCAGTGAAGATGCTGAATCCCGGACCATAAGATAGAATGTAGAAAATGAATAAATCATGAGATATCTATACGAGAAATGATAAAAGATTCATCAACTATAAGAGCCCGCAAAAAACAACCTTTAGAATGGCATGTGAATTTCAACAAGAAATGATAAAAGATTCATCAACTATTCCTTCCGTCCCAAAATAATCTTCCCACCTTTTTTGTTGTCAATACGAAGGTACTTTGAGCAATAAATTTAGGTTACTTTAATTATCCTAATGAAAATTTATAATATGTTATTGATACACCATTATAAATACTATCAATAACAATTTTTAGATGTTCATTAGGATAATCAAATTAACGTAAAATTATTGCTCAAAGTACCTTCGTATTAACAACAAAAAAAGTAGGGAGATCATTTCAGGACAGAGTGAGTATTTTGTAAGACAATTTTAATTTAAGAAAAGTAAATCATACAAATGAGAAGAGAAATTACAGAAGGACCAGAAGTCTACAGGAAGAAAGTACGTATAAAGAAGAAAAGTTTTATGCATGTGGCTACTACATAATGATAGTTTAGTGCCTAAGTTAAAATATGTCATGGAAATTGTTGGATTATGGAGTCTAAACCAACAAGGAACATTGGTGGGGTGAAAGTCTAAACCAAAGAGGTGTTTGAGTTGGAGTCAAGAGTACTCAAGGAGGAGAGGAAAATTGAATTTCGGAGCAAAAAAAAAAAAACGGGATCTATGAGGTAGCATAGAAGGCAGAAGAAAATAATTTTTGGGCCTGGAAACTATGAGGTCTCATGGTGATGTCTTATAAGCCCGCTTTCAGCAAAATTATGTTCCCTTTTTCGGCCGGGATTCCTACTCAGAATATGTTTAGGGCTTCTAGTTGTACACCTATATAAACATAGTCTTGATCATAATATTGTGTGCTTGACGGAGAGACCTAGGATACACAACAGAAACCCACAAAAAGTGTCAAGGAGATGGCGAGGGGGCCTATGAGATGCCATGAGAGGCGCTCCTACCACCCTAGACATGACCGAGAGATGCGTATTCTTGTTAGAGGAGGAGATATATATGAGTGATGTTCATGGAGAGTAGCCATGCTTAGATCTTAATGATTGCATGTGCAAAGTTGTAACCACAATCATATATTGATTATAGTGTATATCCTGACTTGGCATCGCCCCAGATGTAGTCATTTTTGACGAATTGGGTTACCAACTATTTGTATTATTTGTTGTTAATTATTCTCCTCATGTTATTACTGCTAGTATGGGCTAGGCGAATGAGTGATCCCCCCAAATCCCCAACAGAAATTTCAGCACTTGAAAAATGAAATATATAAAGTCCTCAATAGAGACCAGATAACTTCTAATACATACAATCTAAGAATTACTAAAACTTAATTAAACAGTTATATGTCACCAGACTCGCTCAACCCTAGAATTGTCACATTTAATATTATCACTCCTATTGAAACACTCATGTGTTTTAAACACATTGCAAGTAATGACAAGTGTATGACAAAGACATGTAAAAAACAATATCATCGGCAACGCTAAAGATAAAGGAAATATCCAAGTAAATGTATGTGATACCAGTTCACCGAGGATGATGACACCAACCGCATGGTAGTTTTAAGCGTAAAATCCACTGGGATCCTTTGGCCAGAAATATGGAATTCAGAGCAGAATTTTGTGGACAAAGAACTATTATTTCCTTCACTAGATTTAGGTGAAGTTGAAACAATAGAAGGTTCACGGGCTGCCAGTCCCTTAAAAGCTTCATCCTATTAAAAAAAAAAAAACGTAGCTTTCTTCTTAGCACAGATATACATGATGCAACTTGAAACAGAATAATGCTTGACAAACTGAAACAAAAAAGTAGCTTTCTTCTAAGCACAGATATATATGATGCAACTTGAAACAGAATAATGCTTGACAAACTGAAACGTACCATATCAAGAGAAAAGTTTGACAACTTTTGACCACCAATTGATAGCTCTGTAACACTACGGAATGTGCTTTCGCTACATTTCTCCGTTGTGGCATAAGCCAGTTTGGTTGTCTCATCTTTAAATGTTGCATTTGAAGCAAGCGGAACCTTGGGACTGCCAGAATTAGATTGATATAAAACAATGCAAACATATATTTAAGGATAATAAGACAACCCAATCTGAAAGAGTGATTTATCCCAAACCCAAAACATGTCAATGGAGTGTACCATGAAGTCCATGGTGTGCTCTCATCAGCCTGTTCTGAAGTGATAACAGAACCCCTCGTATTAACAGTTTGCTTCAGTGGTATGTTAATCTGAAAGAAATGATACATATAGATAGTACAAATATGACAATAGCATTGCGATCACACTAAATCAATAATGCTTCAAATGCAGATTGGATTTCTAATGTAGAATTTGATAACACAGGCCTACATGTAAATGAAAAATACGAACCTCAGCCTTTTCTTTTTTAGAAAGTAATCTAAGCCTAGTGCTGTTCTTTGTGACCGGAAACAGTTCATTCATACGCATATCAACATATTTTGAATTTTTTGATGAATCAGGTTTCTTAATCCCGCAAGGTCCTCCATTAGTGTTCCTACACGAAAAACGCTTTTTCAGTAATGTAGCAAAGTTAGCTACAAGAAAATTGGTTGTTTCATTTTGGTATTTGGGGGGATGGGAGTGGGGAAGTAACGAGGTGAAGCCTACTGTAGAGATCCGAGCGCAGGCTCTGGAGATTCGTTTACAAGTTCCACAATCTTTTTCCGCTTTAACTGCTCTTCCTGCAACAGAATCATCATAACTTCAATGTTATAGTCAACTTCAAGCTAGGCTCATCTAATAACTTATTGACATGTTTACAATCTAGTTAATAGCACTAAGAGCAGGTTATATGGTCATATAACAAATATTATTAGGTTTCCATAGGTTGCAATATCATGGAACTAAATAAAACTGAGCATTCATCTCAGATATAATGGTATTTAAACAAAACGCCCTTGAAATAATTGCATAAATTTAGGAAGTAGTGATTATGTATGACATAAATCTACAAAAGAACACAAAGGTTTCATTTGAACCAATGACCGTCCACAAAATATACCAATGACTTAAATTCCACAAATAACACCAAATTAATAAAGAAGAGCAAGGTCCCAAGTTCCAATACATACCCTCAATTCAGAAGGTGTCTTTCTTTTGACTGCCATCTTAACCTTCGAAGAACCAGCATTTCCGCCGCCTCCCCCACCAAGATGAATAGAATTGGAAGGTAGGCCTCGAGTCGCAACTTTAGCCATACCACCCTAAATGTATTACTTCAATACCCGAACCAAAAAATGCCCTTTTTCATCAACCGTCTGCAACCTAATCAACAATCCATAACTGTGAGCATATAGAAACAGACAGATTAATCGATTATGCTTCTGCGTAACTAAAAACTGGAATTTTGATCGGAAAGAAACGAACAAGTTGTTTTAGATATCAAAATCTGAAATTACAATGAACTGAAAGTGTACCTCTAATAGCAGCCACCAATGGAAGATTGAGAAACCTACAATGAACCTGATTTCTCCATTAAACTGACCTTGAATCGAGTTGATTTGGCCCCAAAATGAGAAGTTTAGGGCAAATCTGAGAGAAATGGGTGAAAATGAATGGGCGGGGTTTAGAAAGTGCGCTTTAAACAAGAGAGCGTTTCGGGCATCGTTTTGAACATTTTAATTTCCCTCTCGTGACTGACGCCGTTAGCCTGCCGATGGATTGAGGAAATTTGAAGGGAATTTTTCCATCAAGTTCCTTTTTTACATACTCCTTCCCACTAAATTTTTTATTTTATTAAAATGACTAGGAAGTTTCTTTTTCAGGTAAACTTCCTATATTACCCCTGTTATATTTCTCCCGTACAAAGTAATCGCAAAAATAGATGGAAGAAGAAGAGGGACCACCGCCAAGTTGGTCGTCAAAATCTCCTACACACGACCACCCTGAGGCTGAAGAACAAGACGACGATGATGATGGGCCGCCGCCGGGGTGGCAACCAATTCCGACATTACCTCCTACGCCACCTCTCTCTGCTTCTCCTGGTCTCTCTCTTTCTTTCCCTCTTTTTCTTAATTTATGTTCCTTTATTTATGCCCCAAATGCTTGCAATTGATGTTCAAAAACTAAACCCTTTTTCTTTTTGGGGTTATAAGCGAAACCCACTTTCAATTTTAGCTTCCATTGAATCATCCGTAAGAAGATGATTTTTTTTATTTTTTTGTTTGCTTAAGCTTTACTGTAAATCCCTAAAATTAAGTTAATTTTGATTAACTGGGAAGGTGAAAGTAGGTTCATAAAATTGAAATTCATGGGACTTTCCGATTTCATTTTTTGACGTAATTAAGTTCAACTGTTTCAGAAATGTTGTATTATACAATTGTTCTTTATAATACTACATCAGAAATGTTGTATTATACTACTGTTCTTTATAATATTGCATCAAAAATGTTGTATTATATTACTCTTCTTTATAATACTGCATCAGAATGTTGTATTATATTTTCAAAATGTTATTATATTCAATAATACTCCATCAGAAATGTTGTATTATACTACTGTTTTTTATAATAATGCATCAGAAATGTTGTATTATATTACTCTTCTTTATAATACTGCATCAGAATATTGTATTATATTTTCAAAATGTTGTATTATATTCAGAATGTTGTATTATATTTTCAGAATGTTGTATTATATTCAGAATGTTGTATTATATTTTCAGAATGTTGTATTTATATTGCTTATTACAAATGATTTGGAAAAGTGAGTGTTGATGGCATGAATGTAATATCGAGAAGTTTAGAAGGGCATTTTTGTTCAAACGGAACAAAATATTAATGGGCCTAACAAAAGGAACTTAGTAGTCACTAATTTGTAAAAAAGGAACTTATGGGTCACTAACTCAAATTTGAAACTATAGCTTAGAGCAGAATTAAGGTTATTTATTTATTTTTTTAATTGAAAATTAATTATTGAAAAAATGTAGATCTGAGATTAATAAATTGCTGAATTTTAAGATTTGAGTTTATTCGATAATAACATGAATTCTCATAAAAGGTCTCCGTATTACGTCTTTCAAACTGTTCATAATGTCGATTTTGAATCAATTTGATAACCACATACAACTATAAATTACTCAGTCCACCATATTTAGCATAAACATCGAACATTATAGCTATACCTGTATTATTTTCAATACGAAAAGGAAAGTACACACCAATACCGCTATCAAATAAATGGACATTTATCATCACCTCCTCAATATCACATGAAAATGAGTAAATCTTCGTTCATTTTTAACTCTACATTACAAAATCAAAGTGTTAAAACATTAAAAAACCTAATTTTAACATTTATATATATAAGTATATATATATATATATATATTACTAACTATATATATAAACACAGGTATATAGAATGATTGAGATATTGAAGATTTACCTTAATTTATACTCTTGACTAATTATGAAATTGAAAAATGTAAAAATTAAATATTTTTCAAATCACTATTTTTCTCCATTTCTCTCTGTTATCAACAACAATGGATTTAGGGACTTCAAGAATCTGTCTCTAACCTTATCCAGAAAACAAAATGCACTTAAACTCGTCAAATTAATTGACGAGTTTGAATCTCGCTTAAATTCGCCAATTGATTTGGCGAGTTTCATTATTTTTTAAAATGCAGGTGTAAAAAAGAAAATTCTGGAAAAAAAAAAATCTCGCCATTTCATTTGGCGAGTTTAAACGGACAAATGTCAAACTCGCTAAATGGTTTAGCAAGTTTTAAAAAAATAGACACTTTAGCAAATAATTTAGAAATGGACATCCCTAGAGGCTTAAACGGGGCGGGTTAGAGGAATCTCAAACCCATCAGATTTTAAAAAAGACTTTCCAAACCCTTCCTATTAGGGGCGGGCCATTGCGGGTTCTATTAAGGGCGGGCCATTGCGGGTTCGAGAGAATCCCAAACCCGTCAGGTTTTAAAGCTGTCTGAAAATTTGATTTTGATAATATCAAAAAATTATACTATTTACAAAAAATATTAAAACCATTAATATTTATTATAAAAAATATATTTATAGCTAGGATAAATGGGAACTTGTCCTTGTTATAGTACAATGAACAGTTTTAATGGCCAAATTTCCCATTTTGCCCTTACTAAATTGTTCCTTTCCCATTTTGCCCTTAAAAAAAAAATGTGTCCTCAAACACGATCTTAATTAAAAAAAAAAAAATGTATCCTCGGACTACTATGACTTTTACCGTGAGTCCAATTTGTCCCAACTATTAACAATGAGTGAGTACAATTTGTATACTATTATAAAATTATAAAGATTTTTGGTTTTCCATCTTTCATCATTGTTGAATACTACCATACAAGTTCCAACATTAACTTTCATGTCCAATTTTTATTTTTAAATACTTTCTTTCTCTCTCCAATTTAGGCCAATTGTTAAATGTTTTTTTGTCTTTTTCAATTTGGGTTATTTGTTAAATTATTTTTTAATTTAGTCCAATTGTCAAACTAACTGTACCAAAATACGTATACATCATGTTTACTTATTAATTTCTCCATTTTTTTTTTTTTGTTCATCCTACATTTTCTCTTTATTGACACAACTACCGATTATATATAAATACAAAATAATCATTTAGGGGTCGTTTGGTTAGGAGGCTTAAGACGGGATAACATTCATCAGGATTAATAAGGTTTATTAAGAGAGCGTTTAGTTGTAAATTAGACATTCGGATAATCAAGATGATTTATTGGAATTAGATCTTAATCCCCTCACTAATTATACTGATCTCAGGAAAGTATTATTAATCCATTTCATAATAATCCCCTCATTAATAATACTGCTAATCCTCCTCCGACAACCAAACGAGTCCTTAGTGTTTTATAATTTAATCTCGAAAGGATAATTATAATTTAATGTTCTTTACTGTACTTGCATAGAGAATAATTAAAGTTTGAAGTTTTAGTGTAATTTGTGCACCCGTCGAAGAAAGCTTTTATATTCGCCACTATATGCACAACTGAATGTTTTATACTCCCTCTGTCTCAAAATATTTGTCTCATTTAATTTTTTTGTTGAACTTTGACCACAAATATATGACAATTTAATTATGTTTATGAAATTTTAAAAATTCCTATTGATTCACCATTAATAATATTATCAACAACAACTTTTAAAATTTCATGAACATGATTAATCTCTCATAAATTTATGGTCAAAGTTAAAAAAAAAAGTCAAATAGGACAAACATTTTGGGACGGAGAGAGTATTAAATTAATTACAAAATATTTTATATTTTGTTGTAAAATTTTAACATTAGGTAGTAAAAGTTTTACAAATGCACTATTAAATATTTTACACTACATACATGTATTTCGATCTAAAATATATTATATGATGATACCAAAAACGTTCGGATCATCTCAAATCCAGCGGCAGGTTGTATCATGGATGTTTGAATAGCCTGAAAAAGATGAACAAACACGTAAACTAAGCCGGGGCTCAAACGGCAAAGGGCCTCCGGCGTGAGAGTAAGTATTTATATTTAGAGAGAGAAATCAAATAACAAGTTAGAGTCAAAATTTGTGTTACTAAAAATATGTGAATTATGACATGTATTTATAGGCATAGGATGTAGAGCCCATCTTTGATTAAGAAGTTGTGTGTGAGGAGGTTATAATCCTAGTTGAAATATAACTACTCGCAATCCTTGTTTGAGTAGGATTAGGTAATAGCACTCTAAACGTGTGCCTAAGAGGCATGTTCCTTGGCTTATTATGCTTGGTCGGCCTGAATGAGTGCCGAGGAAGAGAGGAGTAAGGATAGGGATGCCCATTTTCTTACTTTGTTGATGACCCAGGAAGCGCTCCTCGTCTTTTAATGAGGCCTAGGTCGGCCTTGCTGGATGCCCTGCTCGGCATATGAGAATATGCCTTATCGGCATAAATGAATTTTGTCTGCCTTAGTCATTGTTTGTTCAGCTGTGTCTAGGATGTCTAGGTCGACATAGTGGGAATGACGAGGAGGCACGACGAGCAAAGGTAGGGAAGACCTACTCCCTTTGTCGTAATTGAGACTTGTATCGATTTATGTTTTGGGCCCAATCCATGGGGCCTGCCCGGCCATGACCCACGTTCGTACCTCGGTTTATACCGTTCAGTGGCCCCCGACTTTCTAGCTCAGCTATGTCGAGGAGGAAGTGGTGCTCTACCTCGGCTTAAACGGATACGAACGGGTTTTCACGAATCACAAGGCATAATCATTTTATCCGACGATTATTACACCTTGGGGAATGCGCCCCATTATTGACGAGACATTTCTCTTAGGAACAATCCAGAACATTAATGGTGAGGAAGAGATGACGCCTTACCCGTTTCTTGACCCGTACCCGTTTCATATCTAGGTATAAAAAGCCAAAACCCACCTCATTTTCAATCTTTTATCACTATTTGCATTTGAGAGAGGGCTATAAGTTTGAAAAATCTGCAACCGTGCTCTTGGGTTTTCTGGGTTCGATCTTGATTCTGCTGTTTGTTTATGAGATTTTGTGCTTGATTTAGTGTGTGATTCCTTCATAATCCTTCTGATTCGGGTATAATTTCTTAATCTTCTTATTTTCTACACATTTATGGGTTGTTGGTATTGTTCTTGGTGGGTTCTTCTAGAATCCGCCATTATTGTAGTTTATTGAAGCTTTTCTTGAACCCATCTTGTTCCCTCCTCGTTCGTAGCCATGACCCGTACTTGGAGAAGTGACCCAAACGCCTTGTATTGTTACCATACCAAGAATCTTATAATTTACCAAAGGATTGATGGCCCTTGAATGATGTTGAGTCTGAATGAAATCGGGGAGATATTGACGAGGTACCAATCTCCTCGAACCTGATACCCTAGTCGGTTTAGGATTGATTGACTTGAAGTTGAATCCCCGAACGTCGTGTTGTTCCATGGTTGGACCGAGATCCTTGACCACATCAACCTTTATTATCTGAAGTTTGACCACCTGGAGTATCCTTTGTTGGGTAAGGATCCCTCCTCAATTTTAGTTAATAGGACGAGGAGGGATATTCTTCCTCGTCCTTCCATTTTTCCTTGGCCAAAATTTGACCCTTGTTCTTTTGTTTGTGCAGCCATAACTGGGAAAGGAAGTAGTTATGCTCGTCCTACTGGCCCTTCTATTTCTGGGAGGATCGTGGACGCCTTCGTCGAGGGAGCCCATTCTAGGGGCCGAGGGAGAGGTCGAGGAAGGTCCAACCGAGGTAGGAGTTACACCCCCAGGCCCAAACCCATTAAAGTCGGGGAGCTAATGATAGAGGAGTTACACTCCAAGTATGGGGTGTCGAGGGACGAGTACCGACTTAGCTACCTTCCCGGTGCCCCTGCCAAAAATGAGAAGGCCATGGAGGACTTCATGTACAGTCTCAATTATGTCCATTTTACTACAAGGAGTTCCAACTGTCTCCGTCTCCCCTTAGATCCATTCATATGTGAGTTTCTCGAAGATATGCAAGCCGTCTCGGCTAAGCTGGGTGCCAACGCCGTGAGGTTCCTCACCGGCTTCATCGTGTTATGTCGTAGCTTAGGTTTTGAGCCTTGTCAGTCTGCAATCCGCCATTTATTTACTGTTAGCTATAAGGAGGATACAATGATTTTGGTGATAAGGAGTGACCCTAACCAACCCAAATTGATCTATACCATGTCGAGCAAGGTCTCTGGGTGGAACAACCATGTTATAAGGGTGGAGAGCCGACAAAGATGGGAGTTTGCTGCTACCTTGAAGTACCCATGTGTGCCCGAGCAAGTGTGGAGGCCTGAGTGGAGTGGCCAGTTGATTGAGAGATTGAGGCAGTTTTCCAAGGTAGGCACCTTGTGTTGGTCGAGCTTGGAGACCGACTATAGGTATTACGTTCAGGCTGACATCATGCCAGGTTGGACGGCTTGGCCCCCCTCGTCCCCGTCGCTAGAGGGAACAGATATCCAGAATGGAGGGTGCACCCCGGTCTCATCTTCCACGACGAATGTGACATCTGCAAGCTTTATAAGGATAGATGTCTTGCCGAGGATGGCAAATTTCTACCTCATAGTCTTTCACATACTTGTACAAATTTAGATGTCTTTTTATCCTTCCTCATTATTTTATTAATTGACTTGTCTTCCTCGTTTTTGCAGATTTGACCGAGGAGCATATCAGAAAGATGGAGTAGAAAATCCTTGATCCCCAAGCTTTAATGAAGTTGAAGAGAAGGACAATCAGGTCCTCGTCCCGAAACAAGAGATGGGATGATGTCGTCGTTCGTCAAGCCATTCTGGCTACTAAGGAGGCAGGGGTGCTGCCATTAAAGCTGGTGGTGGTGGTGGGGGGGGGTTGCTGGTGCCTCCACCGAGGAAGGTAGCGACGGGCAAGAGGCCCAGGCTGATGAGGGACAAAGTTCCCAAGTCCTCGCTCTCGAAGCCGAGGAGGCGTTGAGACGTGTCGATTTAGCTTAGACCGAGGAACTGGAGGCTGCCCAGAGGACTCTAGGCCAAAAAAGGCCAAGTATTGAGGCCCCAAAAGCGGAACCCAAAAAAGGATTGCCACTGATTCTTCCTCCTCGGGAGTCACTGCCCGGCGTGTAAAATCTTATGATGAGGCCGAAGTGGTGGCAAAGGAGTTAACCGTCTACCCAACCATCAAGGGTCTTGACGTGCTGGCAAGGAAGGGCCCTAAGCTAAGGCTAGGTCAGCCTGTCATCCACCGAGTTATGGACGAGGACCTGCTTGACAATTTTATTGATTCTAGTCCGAGCGCGGAGCACTTGGCCAATAGAAAGGGTCTAATTCTCGGTGAGGTAAACCTTCCCGTCATTTTCTTTTTCCCTTATCGGATTTTTATTGTACTTGTATCTTTTGCTTATAATTTTTTATATGTGTAGCTTGCCACCATCACGGCTTATGAAGCCATAAAGAGCAAGGCTGCTGATGGCCTAGAGCAGAAGCTCAATAGACATATCGAGAAGAATAAGGTCGACGTGGCCAAGTTGTGGGACTGCTGAAGTCATTGAGGGATGAAGTAGATGAGCAAAAGGCGGCTAGGGCAGAGGTCGAGAAAGCTGAGAAGAGTGCCAAGGAGGCCCAAGCTAAATCCGAGGAGGCTCATAAGGCCGGGCAAACCGAGATTGAAAGGCTTCAAGCCGAGCTGGGGAGAAACGCCGAGGAAGCAGATGCTCGGTATAAACAGTTATAGGCTAGCTTGCCTTGAAAATTGCTGAGGCCATCTCCCAGTTCAAAGCTAGCTAGCTCGACTTTCAAGCAGGCCTTGGATGATAAGACGACCACTATTGGCTATCTCCATTTGTCCAGAAGGGCAATAGTAGACCCCACACTGAATGCCGACGTAGGCTTACTTGCTCGTCTTATCTGCCATGATGCCTATGATGATCTTGCTCGGTCCGGCCATGCCTTGGTGCCATATTCAGAGAATGACCTGAAGGTTATAGCGGCTCAGGATGCTAGGGAAGTGATGAATAATTTTTCTCAGTTAAAATTTCTCGCAAGCTTACAAGATACCGTTGTAGTAGTATGCACAAGCGAGGGTCGAATTCAAAGAGAGTGAGTGAGAATGAACTTATTTAGCCAATGCTTAGGTTATAATTTGAATTCACTTAACAACTAAGGACAATAATTGAAACAAGCAATTAACAAATGGAACACAAGCAATTGAAGGGATTTACCAGATTAAAAACGGATTCACGGATTGAGATTTCACAGTATCGCAGTAATATGCTATTAATAAAATATTGTACTTAATTAATTTTAAGGATTCATTCACAAGCTTAAGAGTTGGGACGGTTTGGTGTGCGATTTGCAACTCTTCTAATCTCAATTACTAAGTTTTCAGTAACGTCCCTTAATCATTTAAGATTGCATTAAAATCCAAGGAATATACGAACCTAGATCTTCTCGATACAGTTACGTTACCGATTAAATCTAATCCACAAAGTTTAATCTGGTAATTATTACTCACGTTAATGATCTAATAAAAATCCTAAATATAATGAAGAATAAATTTGAGAAACAAGAAATTAATTAAAATTGAAATTAGGTTTTTAGTATAAAACTTTGACACCATTTATACCCAATCCATGAACAAAGAAATTAGTCACACATAGTCATGATATCAATCACAAATAATAAATTAAAATAATAAAATCTGGAAATCTTGATAATAAAAATAAAGTGCTTAAAGTCTTTGATAGGGCTTGAAATCTCCAATAGAAAAGTTAAAAAGTTCACCCTAATAATGTTCTAAAATGAAGTATTTATACTCCACCCAATAATACTAATACTAAAAGGAAAAGAAAAGAAAATAAATAAAAAAGACTTAAAAAAAAAAAAAGTAAACAGCAAAAGCGGAAGTGGAAGGGTCGTCATCGTTGGATTTGATTCGTGGTACGAGTCGTGACTTTTCGCTCATATATCTTTAGGTATAAGAGCAAATTGTTTAATAAAATATGAGACATTTTTATTATTTTTTGCCAAAAACTTGTAAAAACGCGTTTTTTATGAGCTTAAAAAAAACATGTTTTACGCTCACTCTCATTCTCTCTCACTCTCTCTCTCTCTAAACGCAAAGGAGTCTCTCTCTCTCCTCTCTCCCTCTACACGCAAACAGAGCCCCACTCCCTAGATCGTCGTCCTCACCACCAGATCTCTCTCCGGCGACCCAAGTCCCCTGAATCTCCCTCACCGGTGACCCAATCCCCTTCTCATCACCTCGCTTCCATCTCTCTCTCTATCCCAATTGACGCCGCCCCCCAACAACGCCACAGCAATCGCCTTCCTCACCAATCGCCCTCTCTACTCTCCCCAAATCAACGACCAACTCTCTCTCCTTCAATTTTGCTCCGGTGAGGTGAGGAGAACGGTGAAGATAATGGCTTCGACGTTGCAGAGAATGATGAAATTCTCAGTGCGTGATGCTGCTGAGATTGATGAAATTCTCATGGGACCACACTTGGCTTCAGCTGCTGTTGGATTTTGTGCCCCAATCAAAATCGACGACGACGGAGAAGATGATCGGAGATGGAGTGCCAGTACATGTTAATTTGAGTGCCAGTGCATGAAGAAGATGATCGGAGATGGAGTGCCAGTGCATTTTAATTCGAGTGTCAGTACATGTTAATTCGAGTGCTAGTGCATGTTTTTTGGAATGCCAGTATAATAGAATATTAATGCCAGTGCAGAACAAATCAAATGGGAATTTGAGTGCCAGTGTATGTGTTTTTGAGTGCCAGTGTATGTGTTGGATTTGTTGGTAGGCTTCTTTAAGACTTAACAGAAAAACTGACGGGTAAAGTAACGGAGATTGAAAACAAACGAAATTAAGTCGAGTCTTGTATTAAATACAATCTCCGTAAGAAGTTATTGCCCCGCACAGGTGCTTACGGTTTCGATGGCAATCTTCTAGTAAGATGAAACGACTTTTAAGTATATGATAGGAGCTTTCCAAATCAAATACTCTAACGAACAACACAATGTTTGAAACTTTGGACTTGAAGGATTTGATGCAAGAATATGCCAATGATTTGGATAAGTTTATCTATCTTACTAGAGGGTAGGAAGGCTCAAAATACTGTATGTATGAATTGAAATTCGGAGGGGAAGTATATAAGGAGAGTCAAAGGGTTTTGTGGCTTTTCCCTTGAAAAGTCACAACTTTTCGGGTATAACAGCACTTGCACGGCCGTGTCCAATGAACTGCACGGCCGTGCAAGGCAATATGCACAGTCGAGTTCAAGGCTCAGCACGGTCGAGTGGCAAGGCAAGGCACGGTGCACGGCCGTGTCCTAGACACTTGCACGGCCGTGTCCTAGACACTTGCACGGCCGTGTAGAAGCTTCTTTAGCCTGCTCATCAGTCCTTTAGCCACAACAAGTCCAAACCAATTTTGAGACCAACCCAAATCAAACTTTGACCCTATATTTAACTCTTGCTAAGTTACAAATCATTTGTCATTAATTTTTCATTCACCCGGAAATGGTTTTGAGACAATAAATGAGTTTCATAATCTACACTAAATGTAGAATACATTTTGTAACTTACTTCGTTAACACATAACGAATTCCGTTAGGAAGTTAGGTCAACGTTAAGTTAAACTTAACTTTCGTTACCCATTTCCAACAATCCCCCACATGAATGACAATTAATGCATGAATGTAATTTCGTCCAAAGTTTCGGCGAACTATTATTACATCGGGATAAATAGCTTTTGGCCTTGAATCCTCCCTAGTGAAATATTATCGGATATACTAGCCATTTGGTAGCGAGTCTCTTTGAACCAGTGACTGTCGGATGTATACCAAGACAATAATACTCACATAATAACAGCTCTAACAATTATTGTTCTCACGTTTTGTCCATTTTGGCCCTGGACCGTATCTCATCCATAAGCGTTCATTTAGAGGCGGCCTAATTACCTCTCGCTTATATAGGTGATTTTCACTATAAGGAGTATCATGCACTACTCCACCCGTAGGTATAGAAATCATTAAAAGTTTTCTCAACTTATCCTTACCACTACTGCATATGCTTGTACTTGGATGTTCTGGGAATGAGTATTCAACATCTCCAGGTTAATAAACCGAGTTGTTGTTTCCAAGTAACTCTACTAGAACTTATAACTTGGTTGTCTCATTGAACCAAGGGCCTGGGATCTCCATTTCTCAAGGTTTTGAGTGTCCGCTATAAGTCCTTTTGTTGTGGGTTTTAAACCCATTCCCCTTAACAATTTATACAGTTGATCTCGATTTATACCTTTGGTAAACGGATCCGCTAAGTTATCACATGACTTTACATAATCAATAGTGATAACGCCATTCTTGATCAACTGTCTAATGAAATTGTGTCTACGACGAATATGTCTAGACTTACCATTGTACATACTATTCTGTGCCCTTCCAATTGCTGATTGACTATCACAATGTATTAGTACAAAGCGAGCAGGTTTGCTCCAACAAGGAATATCCTCCAGGAAGTTCTTAAGCCATTCTGCTTCTTCCCCAGCTTTATCTAAAGCGATAAACCCAGACTCCATCGTGGATCTGGCTATACATGTCTGTTTGGAGGATTTCCATGACACTGCTCCTCCACCTATTGTGAATACATATCCACTCGTGGATTTTGAGTCTTTCGTGTCCGATATCCAACTGGCATCACAGTATCCTTCTAATACTGTTGGATATTTCTTGTAAAGTATCCCATGGTTTAATGTATACCTTAAATATCTTAGTACTCTCATTAGTGTAAGTGCTCCAATTTGAGCTTGTTAGAATTTTCGTTAGAAAATTAACGAAAGTTATAACATTTCTAACAATTCCTAACTATCCTAACCTTTCTAACAAAGTGAGGGTAAAATGGGCATTGTTATTTAAGGTTAAACCTTAAAAAGAATCTCAAAAAAGAAAAACAAAAGAAGAAAACCATAAATAGAAAGGCTGGAAACATAAACTGGCTGCCTAATTTGAATTTCAAAAAGAAATATTCCTCTTGTCCAAAGTTGGAGCTGCATTTAATGAACAGTGCACGCTGAGGGTTCCTGTCCGCGCGGATGGGATTGCAATTTCCAGAGGGCTATAAATTGAGCCCTCCAGTCACAAAAATAAAAAGCCACAACACATTTTGCACCGAACCTCTGGCGAAATATAGAGAGAAAACAGTGAGAATTCACTTGAATTGTCACCATTTTCTCTCCAATCTTTCCCAATTCATACTCATCCACTCACTCTCATATTAAAGCCCTAAACACTCATACACTCTAGCCAAACACTCAAGAACACAAGGAAGATTGGTAAACCCTCCTTCTCCTAACCCTAAATCTCATCCATGCATGCATCTTCAAACTACAAAATGTAGTTCCTTCATCTTCTTGCTCTAGATCTAAGAAGATCATCATGGAAGACCATCTCCATGGATGATCTTCCACAAAGATCAAAATTATTTTCAAGTTCTTTTACTTTCTTGCAAAGAAAACTCATTTTCAAAACCCTAAAAACCATTTTCAAGCATAAAATCTCATTTTCAAAGGATAAAAATCCCCTTCCCAAGCAAATGAAATGCTTAGTCCTAATGTACCCCAAGGATGGTTTGGTATAGTTGATTCACCACTAAAATGTCTAGTGATCACTAACCAAAACCTAGGGAAATGGGGACAAGCATGGATGCAAAACCCCCTTTAAAATCATATTCTCTTTCTTGGGAAGTTGCTGTCCAGTAGCAATTTTCCCAGACCTCAGTCCATTGTCTTAATTTTTGGACACAGATGAACTTGGAATTTGGTGTTGACTACAAAGCACTTTTTGTATCCAACATCCAGAGCTTTCCAGACATATTTTTACTTTATTTTTTGGGTGAGTAAAACTCCTCTTTTCAAATTTTCTTTCAGAGGCTAGTTCATCAGCTTCTGGGAATCCAGATCTCATATCTGAGGTTTCCAGAAGGTTTTGACCCCTCAAATCTTCTCCAAAATGGAAAATTCCTTCGCAAAAATCTTATTTAAGGTGTCTAGAACAACTTTCATTCTCTGAGTTTATCCAGATTATGAAGTTTTAAGACCCTTGAATCCCTTTCAAAATCAAAGGTCCACTGCCTTTTTCATTCTGGCAGAAATGGCTCTCAACTTCAAAAGGTCTTTTGAGTACCAAATCTCAATCCAAAAATCCCCCAAAAAATCATGGGATCAGTTTAAAGTCTTGAAAAGATATCCCTATTTTTACTTTTCTGAGTTTCAAAGTATTTTGGCCAAAACACACACACACACAAATGATTTTCAGCTTGGAAGACTCGTTTTACGAGGCATTCCGGGTGCACACTAACGTCCTTCCCGGCGTGTAACATGACCTCCGAACCTAAATCTCTGATCTCGGGCTTTTTTCAAAGTTTTGGCCCTCAAAATTAAAATGGCGCGGCGACTCCGTTTCGTTGATTTTTCAAACAAAAATGGGAAAATTTTCGATACAATCACACATCATCACGGTGGCGACTCCGCAACTGGGACTAAGCTTTTTTTTTAAAAAAAATGGTATTTGGTATATTGGTGGAAACCACTAAATTTCCCGTTATCGCCTCCTAACACGAGTCGGGGATAAATTGTGGTCTAACAATCCCACGTACCGGTATCACCGTTTTCAAAAAAAAAAAGCTTTTGAGGGTCAAGCTTCCGTCCCGACTTTGAAAATCATTTTTGTGTGTGTGTTGATTTTTGCACGGTTTTCATGTTGTTTTGGCCGCCTCGGAGAAAGTCAAAATTTTATTTGTCGGAATAATGTCCCTAGCATCGGAATTTTCGTGCTTATGTGCTCATTAAAAATTTTAAAAAAAAATCAAAAAAAAAAAGATTTTCAAAAAAAAAAGAAGAAGAAAATTCTCAAAAAAAATCATGCATCATATTTTTAAGACACATAAAAATCTCTATTTTACTCGAGAAAAAGAATATAGGCTGCTTGCACACTACGCGCACGTGACCGTACACCGCACACTACGTCCTTAACAGGGGAAATCCTTGTCGCGGTCCGTTTGGTCTTATTACGCCTCTCGGATGAGCACGGGACTACCCAAACATCCCATGGAGCCTCGTGTCGACCATGCACTTGTCCCAGTGACACACTTTGTCAGAGACCCGGTTGGTTTTTAGTCGGTTTGTGTCATGCCACTGTCCGTGTATAGACCTTTCCTTTCAAGCCTTTGTCGGCATACCGACTCAATATCTTTCGGGGACCCTTATCGGTCGAAGTTCTGCGGTTTTCCGCCGCGAGACTTTGACCAAGATATTGGCCAGGCGCCTTGACTTCGGCTCGGCGGCACAAATTATACACGACTCCCGGCATTGACACCGAGTCATCAAGGATTAATGAATATTCCATGCCTAATTACGGCTTAAGCGACGACAAGTCAAGATCAATCGTGGACATTTATCGGTCCAAATCATGCCGACCTTTCGTCGAGCCCTCGGACATGATCTTGACTTTTGACGTCGGCTTTGTCCGTAATTTACATCGAATGCTCGTTAAGACTCGATTACCCTTGCCAGACTTTTAGGATGGTTTTTCTTTCGGTCGGTGGGACCCGCTTGCCCTATAGGACCCTCGCCGGGGCAATCCGCTGGGAGGTCGAAATACGGGTGGAATACGAGGGGCTTATAGACGTAGTGACGGGGCCCACCGATCCGAGAATCGAGTAGTTTGCGAAAAAGAAGAGCAATCTTTTCCAACCGATTAGGTTAATAAAACATGTTTTAAGTAAACGTGAACAAATAAGCTGCATGTTGCATGAGCCTAAAGCCCAAACACCTACCCTCCTTCCATTCCCGGACATCTCGAACCTTCGTGTCCTTTCCCCATGACTCCTCATAAAGCTTGGTTTCGGGGCACCGGGTCACCGTTTGATCAGGTTAGAGGAAGAGTCGCGCATCGTCGGCTTCACCGTTTGTTCCGACTCGGGTTTGAATGTACATCGGCCAGGTAATGATGGGGATAACGTCACTCCGTCTCCGGGACCCCTCGAGACGAGCAACGGTGGAATCGGTTAGCGAACGAGATGAGGTTACGACAGGAAGCACGGCTAAACGGCCTTATGGAGGCTATTAAGAGTCACGGTGCGGCCGCCGGCCTCAATCCGGATGGCACCTTCACCGTGGAAGAAGACGAGGATGCCAACCCCACTCTCGGTCGCCACGACTACACCGGGATGCCGCCACCCACCTCCTATGGTGCCGCTACCCAGAACCCGTGCTCCTCGATTTTCGGGTCGGCCCGGCTCCCAACCACGAGACCACCGAATCCATGCGGCCAGACGGCCTGAGAATCGGTGGGGGCAAAATCGGTACGGAATGTCTTCTCATGGTTGGGGCTATCTCGGAATGCCACGGCTAATCGGGATCCGCCTCGATTCGAAACCGATCAATCCGACCTTCACAAAGAACGCCACGAGTTCGGAATGCCGCCACAACTTGGCTTGGTTACAGGCCACGTCGGGAGCCCCTCCTCGAGACGAGTACTAGTTCACCGCTCCTCACACAAATCCATTCCTCACTCGGACTTCTATGGGTTACCGAGGCCTCCATCCCGGTGTCATCCGAATCACCGGGACCGCAGTACCCCCGGGTTACACACCTTCACGCGCGGCGGCCATGCAATTGACAATCAGGGACGGCGGCCGCACTCGAAGCCTACTTACGGGCCCCACTGGAAATCCAAGTTATCCGGCTACATCGGGGCTGCCCCCACCTACTTTGCCGGTTGAAAATCAACGGCAAGCCGCAAGAGTTCTACCCTTTTGCTCGAGGCTCCTACTCATGCTCCCAGGGTAACTCGGCCGGGACGGAGTTTTCACCTACGTCCCCGGATCGGCCGTTCCCTCCACCGATCTGCCTCCGGTGGTAGCTCCTCTCTCTAGCTCGGCCACTAGCTTGAATGCCATGGTTCCGCCACAAGACCCTCATCGGCACAGTTCATGGAACAACACAAGGAAATGAAAGCGCGAATCGCTGATCCACCGCAGAAGTACGCCTTCCGGCCTCTGCACCGGACTCCATTGTTCCTCTGCCCCACAAATTCGTGATGCCTAATCTGGATCTCTTTGATGGGACCGCATGTCAGAAAACCCATTTGGACACGTATATCTTGGCGATGAAAGCGAAAGGATGTACCAATCGGCGGTTGGGCGACTATTTCGATCTATCCTTGAAGTCCGGTGCCTTAAAGTGGTTATTCCGTTTGAAACACGAAGCCGAGGGCTACATGGGACAGATTACCAATGCCTTCACGAGAAAAATATAAGGCCAACTTGGAATGGGAAACAAATAGGGTTGATCTACAAACAACGGTGCGGCGTCTGATGAGAATGTTGGGGACTTTTACAAGCGGTGGAATGCGAAACTCGGTGAAATGGCCATCCCTCCTTCCGAAGAGGAACAATTGGACATCTTCCGGTCATGCTTGAAACCACATCGAGAGCCTCCCTCGGTCACTTCCCATACTCGAGACTTACGGGCCATGGTTAACTCTGCAGGCTAAGTTTGAAAAGGCCTGTCAGCAATGGCCATTCTTTGCACTGCCTACGAGATATCGGGCTCCTCCTGCAAACACCGCCCCTGCTCTGCTAAAGGCAAAGAGATGATTAACTATGCGGGACGGGAATGTAATAACACGACTCCTTTTGCTCCCGGGAAACCAGTAGAGCCCGGACCGCGGGTCATAAATCTCGAAAACTTTGGAATGCCCTGAATGACATCTTTAGGGGACTGGTGAAAGAAGGCTTGCTTTGCGGCCTTTGGAGAATTTCCAACCCAGAAATCCGAATGCTCCCGTGGATACTACAAAGTATTGTGCTTTTCATCAAGCTCACGGACATCGGCGACCTTTGCTTCAATTCGAAAAAGGCAATCCGGGGCTAATAGAGCAAGGAAAGTTGGAAGGCCCCGAGGGGCCTAACACGATCAAAAATCATTGCCGCGGAACCATAATCGAGTGAATATGATTGAATGCGGAGAATCTTCACACGCCCGGGAAGATGCGATGAAGGTCCCCAAATACCCGTGGCCAACCTCGTCGAGGATCACGAGATTCGGATTCCCCTCGGCCTTGAGGATATCGAGCAAATCAACCCATCTTGGTCTCATGTCGAGACTCCTTGCAAGAATACGAGGCCCGCTATTTCTCGGATAAAGGGAAAACCCGTCTGAGAAAGAAGCTGAAACATTCCGCTCGAGAACATGAAAGAACCATTTACACAAGATGGTTAGAACAATCGAGAAGAATCGAACAAGAAAGCTTCCGGCGGGCGCTGTCTTGGGGCTTATCAGCAAAGAGGCCGAAGAGCATCTGGAGCTAGTACACTTCTGCAAATTGGCTTTGGGAGAGCCCGAATATGATCCCGAGAACAGCGAAGAATCGGAAGAGGAGGATTCCTTCTACATCCTACCTGGTGTCAAATACGTGTCACCCCCTCTCACTCTTCCCCCGCAATTTCTGGGAGGAGAAGCTGAGTCACAATTGCCACTTTCGGGAAGGGGAACATATGACAATTTTTGCGGCTGCACGCACCCATATTCCCCCAACGGGTTTGATCGGCGTTCCCTCTCCGCCGAAATCCTGGTAGTATGGGAAGATGATTCCGATAACAGCGATGATGATGATGATGACGAGAGTGAAGAGTCAACTGAGGCCCCAGATCCGGAAACAATCTGGAACAATCATGCCGGAAATGAGCCCATGGGAGCTAGGCACAATGGTTGGTTGTCAGCAAGCGACGACGAAGAAACTTCGGAAGACGAATATGAGACCGAGGACATGAAAGCCATGAAATTTCCTGGGGCTGAGTATGTGGAGGTCATAGAATTCAACACTGCCTACCATGCTTTGGGGAAAGGATTCTCAGACATCCGATCCAAGCGGATAGTTGAAGATTTGCTAGAAAGAGGATCGACTCCCATTCTCCCAAATGAGAGAATAACCCTGGTCAGATCAAATCCGCCCGAAAGCAAGGTAACGATCCTTATCAGGGTTACCCAAGAAGAGGTCACCTTCCCCGAATGTATGTCAGCTTTCAGAGAAGTCCTAGAAACTGGCATGATACCGGATGCGCCTCCAACACAAAGTGCTATAATCATCTCCAACTCTGAATATTACGTAAAAGGAACCAGAATGGCTGCACTATACCGGGGATGAGATCGAAAAGCCGCCGAGTCCCGACAATAGCGACTCTTGTTGCATGATAACAATGAGCAAGGCCGGCCATGAGAGTGAATCGGAGGACGCCCTAGCTCTGTGGGCCATCCAAGGGGCAACAACACAACCCCAAACCCAAAAGCCTGTGACTTGGGAAGCAGTTATAAGGGCCGCCCGGGGAAGGAGCCGGTGCGGCTCGGCCCTCACTTTGTCACTAGACTCCGTCGGGGCCGGTGGCCAATAGCGAAAAGGGCTCCCCGTTGACCTTAGCGGCATTGAAGAAATCCAGTCAAGAGACGGCTGATGAGGAAGTTAATCTGTTGACCCGCTGCAGGCGAGATTTTCCAAGGAAATCCCAAGGCGGATAAGAAGTCCACGAGATCAAGCACCGAAGAAGAACGCCGCCCCTATGCTAAGACAGTGAAATTCCGGATCCCGAAAAAGAAGATCCCGTGCTCACCCGGTTGAAGCAAACACGAGGCCAACATTTCCCTACGGTCTCTACTCACTTCGTCCTAACCCATAAGTGAAGGCGGAAGAAAGCACAGCTCGCACTCTCGTGCCTATTGATGCTACTCCCGATGATGTGGTACAGTGATTGGAAACATCCACTACGGGAACATAATCACTTTCACGAGATCTCGACCTCCCTCAATTTGGGGCGATCATAATGAGCCTCTCTTCATCACGGTCCAGTGGATGAACGACGCCTCCCTCGGGTCTGGTTGATAATGGGTCGGAATGAACATTCTTCCGGCAAAGATCATGAGCTTGCTTGATATCAAGGCTACGAGACTTGAAGCCTTCTTCTCTCACAGTCAAAGCTTACGACTCAACATCCCGGCCGAGTCCTCGGAGTTGCTACTTTAGACCTCTGGTTTGGACGTAAATTGATACTGTGGAATTCCGGGTTATCGACATCCCGATTACTTTCAATGCCTGTGGGAAGACCTTGGCTGCACCAAGTCAAAGGGGTCGCCTCGAAGCCTCCACCGGTGTGTGAAATTCGTCTCGAATGGGGATCCGACGACCATTTACGGAGATTTAGTCACTTTAGAGGGCACGGATACGGGCGGAATACCTATTCGGAAATCAAACATGACGAGGAAGGTCTCATGCTAACGGGCTTCACGGTCGAGCCTCCCAAAGCCCAAGTGTGCAACATAGACTGACGGTCGCTCGGGATAAAATCCCACCGGTCTTGAAAATGATGAGAAAAATGAGCTATCTACCTGGCCTCGATGCAGGGAAGCACCAACAAGGAACTCACAAACTCATCGAGGTGAAAGGACAGAATACTCGCCACGGCACAGGATATGAGGCCTCCTCGGTGGACACGACAAAGGAAAAAGATTTGAAGGCTGCCACGGGAAAGGTCCGGTCGACAACCCTAAATCTCTCCCCTTCGGTCCTAATTTGGTGACTACTTTGTAAAGGGTCCCACACAACCGGGAAACATCACAGAGCCCACTCCTACGGCGGGATGGCTAAAGCTCGGATAGCCTCAACAAGTTCGGAGGAACCAAGGCTAACCCGGTCAGTAGAATGTTCCTGGACCTACCCAGATACACAGGGCTACCACCGCCATGAAGAGTGAGTATACCTTCGGGCGTGCGACACAGTGAAACTTGAGTTCGAGAAGCTCACAACCACTATTCCTACGCCGGGAAGATCCGAAACACGAATTCGGCGACGGTGCAGCTAAGGCCACGGAATTTCCCTCGAGATGATTGGGATGGTGCAGTTATGCGGCAATTGTTCGAAGAAGATGATTGATCTCGGCTCGGTCCAAGAGATGATAGCGGCAATTGAGAAAGGAAAACAAAAACGGCCACGAGTTCAGAGTCGTGAGGCCACCAGCAGCGATGCGCTAAAGAATTGGGAAAACCTCTCGGGCCGTCCGCGACCAAGGAGGAAATGATCACCAAGCTTGGATTGGTCCCCCGTCCCTTTGTGTCAATCTAGGACAAGTCCTCCCGGTCTCTCTTTGTTAAGATCGAGTCTCTAGGGTCGTCCGACGGCCTTACGCCTGAAGACTACGAGTCTGTAGCAAGCGCTGTATTCCCTTTCGTTTTCAATGAAATGACGAATCTTTCCGAGTATCCCTTGATTGCCACTTTAACTAATGACGAATTAAAAAAAAAACACTTAATAATAACTCATTAGATAAAGAAGCGGACACATTAAACGAAAAAAAATCAAACAACAAAAAAAAAAATCTTTAAGCGAGGTTGTCAGGAAAGAGGAAAATCGAGTCCAAGTCGCAAGAGATTTTGACGAGTGTGAATTTGGGAGGCTGCGGAAGAGCCTAAAGAGACGCAGATTGGTGATTTCTTTGAAGGAATCGAAAAGGATGCTCTGCAAAGTCCTACAAAATCCTCAATTCAAGGAAAGTTGCCCTCTTCATCAAAGAAAACATCATGTGCAGATACGGGTTGCCGTAGAAATCATCTCGAGATAATGGATCCCACTTCGAAGGGGAATGTGAAAAAGCTGGCGCGGAATTCCGAATAACCCGTCACAAGTCATCTCCTTACAGGCCCCAAACCAACGGAGCCGTCGAAGCAGCAAACAAGACTACGGAAAATATCATCAGGAAAATGGGTGTCTGAGGCGAGAGATTGGCCCGAGAAGTTACACTGGCACTGCGGGGCTACGGAACATCGGTCGAACGGCAAGCGGGAAACACCTTTTGCCCTCACATACGGAATGGAGGCCGTACTCCCATTCGAGCTAGAGATCCCTCGCTCAGGTATCTTTGTTGGAAAGCCGGATCAACGAGGTCGAATGGCTCCAGTCGCCATGACGAATTGGCCCTACTAGACGAACGCCGGCGAAGGCCATGGAACACATCCGGGCCTACCAAGGAAGAATGGCTAGAGCCTTCGACAAGAAAGTAAAGCATCGGGAGATCCGAGAAGGTGATCTCGTTCTAAAAGAAAAGCCCTGGTCCCGTATCAACCCCCTCGGCAAATGGGAGCCTGTATGGGTCGGGCCATATGTCGTCCGGAAGATCTTCTCGGAGGAGCTCATGCAGCTTCCTTGAGACCTCGACGGGAATCCCTTTGTACACCCGGTGAATGGTGACAAGCTGCGCGTATACTACGCGTAAAACAAAAAAAAAAAAAAAAAGGGAAAAGTGCTAAAGAGTAATACCCAACTAGGTTGAAAACCCGAGAAGGGCGGCCTAGGTAAAAAACGAGGTTGCACCAAAAAAAAAAAAAAAAAAACAAAAAAAAAAACAAAAAAAAAAAAAACAAAAAAAAAAAAACAAAAAAAAAAAACAAAAAAAAAAAAACAAAAAAAAACCGAGGTTGAACTACGAAGACTGAGCTCTTCAAAATGAGGGGAACGTGGCGGCGGAAACGGTTCGGTCTAAAGCACAAATAAAAGCCATACTTTGGCATCAATACAATTGATCGGACCATGAAAGCATCTCGAAAAACTCTAAAGCAATTCAAATATGCATTACAAGTTAAAAGCTCTTTGATGAGTCTAAGCCCGATTCATTCCTACAATCGGTGACCCGCTAAAAGAAAACTAAGATACATAATCAAATTAATGTGTCCGCCATGACAAGAAAGGGATACTCGGAAACCTCGAGTCACTCCAAGCCACTCGTCTTGGCCTCTCCCTCTTCTTCCCCCTTCGAGTCTTTCTCTTCGAACCGGAAAAATGTCGGTACTCCTCCTACCAAGCTCGGTATAGGAACAGGATCTATCAAACCCGGCCTCTGTCGAGCCTTAGTAGCCCTAGCGTCATCCCTCATCTCCCGTAACCTAGGCGGTAGCATAGGAGCCCTCCTCTCCCGTCTCTTGACGTAAGCCTCATAATCGGTCACGCGGCGTCTCCGCTCCTGTCATGGGGATGGCCCTCGCCTCGGCCCTCACTCCTCTCGAAACAGCCTCGGTCCTCCGCACCCACAATGGCCTCACGCCGTCTCAAAATAGCCACCTGAGTCTCTCCCGGATGCCTCTCATACCAATCCAGTACCAAGTGGTCGAGAACACCGGTCTTGGGCGCTGAGAATGACCCGAGGAGGAAAGGCATCATACCTCCATGCTCGGGAAAGAAATGGAAACACCGAGGGATCATCCATAGAAAGCAGAGCCACCACTCACGGGTGGCTATATCATCAAAGCCCTCCAAAGGAACTGCTCCAAGCCAAACTGTCTCGTGACTAAAGCCGGAATATAGAAGGCTGGGTAGAAAGCCCCGGAAGCATAACCACATGAGATCCATCCTGAAGCACTCTGCGAGTCTCCACCCGCCAACAAGGCACTGACCATCTGATATCCTCTGTCTGGCGACCCGCCATCCAACGCTCCCACGAGCCCTGATCATCAAAATCTACATCAACACCTCTCCTGGCAAAAGTCGAGGCACGATCATATCGAGGTTTCCCGAAGAACCCCCAAACGCTCCATCGCCCACGCGGGGTCAAGAGGCAGGCCGCCCCCGTGCATATACCGCCTTCCGTAGCTAATGCGTCGAGAGCATGAAAAGTCTCCCCCGTAATCAAAGGAACGACATCTCGCCTGGGCGACGGTGAGCAGCGACAACATCCAAGAAAGACCGATGGCAGATCCCAAAGGAATAGACCATGAACAGGGTGCCAAACATACAAAGTGCAAAGGCATCCCAATAGGCATCATCCACCAAGCCTAGGCCCCTAAATCTGTCGGGAAGACCGGAAATATCGAAATGATCGGGACCACGGATCATACCTTGCGCTTCCTCCGAGGAAAGATGAAGGAGGACGCACAATCTGTCAGCAAAAGAAGCCCCTCCGGGCAAAGGAACCGCTATCTCTTCCACCTCCGGACCTCCAAGCAAGGCCCGAAATTCTTCCACAGTCGGAACAATCTCGTTGAAGGAAAGGCAAAAGACATGCCTTCTAGTGTCCCAAAATGAGGAAGAAGCCCTCAAAAGCTCATAATCCGGAATCAATTCCTTGAGAGACCATAAGCACTTCACCTTGTACCTTTCTTCAAAGAAGGACCTCCTCTCATGCATAATCTCCCGGGACCAATCCTTTAACTTGTTGAAGAATGACATTTGGGATTCTTGGGACAATTTTGATGGAGCTTTTCTAAAGTTTTCCATGGTTTTCCTCTCTTTCTCCCCAGAAAATGGTTTGTTTTGAATTTGGAGGTTGAAGAGGATATTTGAATTTGAAATAAAGCAAGACCAGGTCTGAACCAAAATTAAAGGACAATGTCAGAAGCTGCCCCTATCCGCGCGGACATGATTGTCACAGCCAGAAAAAATTATGCAAAAGTCCAAGCTGCTACACCAAAAGAGGAATATTCCGTCCCGATTGCTCGAAACCTGTGCAAAAACCCTCCCCAAACCAGTCCATATACCAAACATGTAACGACCCTAACCCTAGGCACTAATTTAACATCATATTGTGCGCTTTTAATATTATCGTTAATATTGTGTGTTCATTTTATATGTTAGATTACTTATATTAGGATGAGATAATTGAGAAAATTAAATAAAGCCAATGGGGAAAGTATAACAATTGACAATAAATAAATGTAAGTAGTTAGGCTTTAAATTGTGTAGGGGAAAAGAAATAAAATATTGACAATTTTAAATTATGGTATGGGGGACCATACTTTTGTTGACTTCTTTCCCCCAAAATCACTCCATGGACCGGCCCCCCCTCCCCCATACTCTCTCTTTACCATTTTTATACTTCTCCCTTTATCATTTCCACACTCCATCTTCCTCCTTCTCCTCCTCAACCTTCTCTCTCAATTAATCCATGGAAGCCATGGTTGAAGCTTCACTTTCCAAGGCTACTACCAAGATCAATTCTCCACCATTTTTAGATCTAAGAGTACATTTGAGCTTGGAACAACTAGGAGACTCTATCAAGCTAAAGAAATCCATGATCCATCTCCTATATTAAAGTGAGTTATTATGACCCTTTCTTTCTTTAAATGTTCATGAATATTTAATGTTGTTATTGTTGTTCTAATGGCTATTTGATGCTTTGGGGAAGCCTTCTTGGATTTGAGGAAAATGTTAGTGTTATAGAAAGTGTGTTGTTCTTGAAAGTGTTAAAGAGTAGAAGTAAATGAGTTGAGTTGGATTAAAATGGAAATCTTGAAAATTGGTAGTAATTGGGGTGAAAAACCAAGTAGTAATGATCTAGGTTAAGGGCATGGTACTTTGGAGATTAAATGAGTTAGAAGGAAGTAACAAAGTTAGAATTTTCCCTTAGGTTCACAAATTAGAAGGCTCTTGGTTGGAAGATTGGTTTATTGGAAATCATGTGATAAATGATTTAGATTTATAACATATTTGGGTCTAAAATGATTTAGTATGTGAAGTATGAAGTTAGTAAGCTTTCTAGGTATACACAAAATAAAGGAATCTTGGTTGGGAACAAATGGGTATAAGTGATGAAGGATTTCTGCATCTATGTTGATTCTGGGCTCAGGTCACGAGTCGTGCCCTGTGGCACGAGTCGTGCCTAAGGTGTGGGACGAGTCGTGACTAGGTTTATAAGGAAGTCGTGCCTTGTAGGGGACGACAGATTCAGAGGAAGGTGCAATGGGCACGAGTCGTGCCCTGGGGCACGAGTCGTGCCCTGGCCTGGTTTTTCACATCAAGTTTAGAGTTGTTCAAACCTAATCAAACTCGAACCAAAATGGAATCTCTTTAACCTAGATTAAAGTAGAATACTTTGGCTACACATTGACATCCTAAGTGATCAAAATGGAATTGGGGAAGTACTTTAAATGTTGCTTGGAAAGCGCTAGTTAACCTAGTTTGGTAACTTAGCAGAAATGATTCTAACTTGGTAAATTGAACTTGGATCTTCATAGAGGCCTTGTGTTATTGTATAAAGACCTTGTAGGATGGATCGATGGTATTTCCTTGCCTTACTTGAGTTCATATACATTGTTTATATTGTGCATGGTGTGTTAATTAATTGTTGCACTATGATATTTGTTGAACATGAGTATATTTTACCATGTGACTATATTGTTTATCCCCTTTGTGGATTATTTGGTATTGTTATCCCGGTGTGGATTATGTGTTTATATGGATACCTTACTTGAATTTAAATTCGTTAATGGTATTATGCATAGTGTATTACATGAACTGTTGCACTATAGTATGGATGAATCATGAGTATATTTTACCATGTTGTTATATGAGTATCCCTTTTTGTGGATTATAATTCAAGTAACTATTATGTGCTTGAATGCGTTCGGAGTGGGTATGATGGAAGTCAATCAATTATTGATTTGTTCTATAAGTGATTGAAGGTCCATCATACCGGTGACCCTCCCTCCTCTCGTGGCCACAGAGCGGGGCCGTGCTAACGATCGTATCGACCCAAAAGGCTTTACGCACTGCTGCGATTGGTGTACCTGGGGAATATATTATTGTTGGATACTCTAATATAGGTATCCTTTCTTATATGGATGGTCTCGGGGTATGAGTCCTATAAGAGGTGAATGTGCTGGAGGCAATTCACCAAAGAGTGGAGTTTTACTCCCACGTTGTACGACTTATTGTTCAGACGGGAAAAGGTAAAATGAGGTAACGTAAGGTGTTTACCGCTTTCATAATGTGTTAAGTGTTGCCATGCTATGTGTTGCATCTTGTTTGGCATCTTGCTGCATCCATAATAGCTCATTGAGATTTATTCTCACCCCTCTCCCTTTACTGTTTTAGATCCCGAGACAGGTGGACCGGCCAAGTAAGGGCGGAAAGGAGTTGGATGTGGTATTTTGGGTTTGTCGGGGTACGTATAGGTCGGCGTAGAAATTGTGTATTGATATAATTCTTTTAAAGGGTTTGTATTTATAAACTTTAATCTTATTTTATATTCAACATCTTTTTGTAAATCATTTATTACTTTCGGAGTTGGTCAACTCTTTCCCTAGTGTAGAAAGAAGTAGAGTTATTTTTGAAATGGGTATGTAAATGGTGTAGCGTTTGAAAGTTAAATCAAAGTTTTTAAAAGTTTAGGAAATTTGGGTTAGTTTGAGGACGCTCCAGCTCGGGACACGTTTAGGTTCCGGGTCGGGGTCCTCACAGTTTCATGGCGCCCCCAAAAATGTGTGTGCCTGATATGTTTGATATGATTTGATTAGTGCTACTCATATCACCAAGATGCATCTTCTTTTCGGAAGCTCATCCTATAAGGACTCCAAGGTTAAGCGTGCTTGACACTGGGAAATTCTAGGATGGGTGACCCACCTGAAGTTTCTCGGTGAGCACGTAAGTGAGGACAACACGTCTTTGGAAAGACTTGTGGTGGTTTGTGGGGATAGTCCGTCAAATCTGATAGTGTTCCGACCCTGGTCTTCGGGCTCGGGCGTTACAAATGGTATCGGAAGGGACCCGGTCCTAAGTGTGGAGCAAAGTGTCGTGGCGGAACAAAGTGCACACCGCGGAGTCCGTGGGAGTCACCTCTTGAATCCGTACGAGCCCCTCTTGGATCCACACCGCCCGGGGTTTCCAGTAGGCCTTGCCGGGACGGCAAGGATCCTAAGTGGGGGAGATTGTGGCGCCCCAAAAATGTGTGTGCTCGATATGTTTGATATGATTTGATTAGTGCTACTCATATCACCAAGATGCATCTTCTTTTCGGAAGCTCATCCTATAAGGACTCCAAGGTTAAGCGTGCTTGACCTGGGGAAATTCTAGGATGGGTGACCCACTGGGAAGTTTCTCAGTGAGCACGTAAGTGAGGACAACACGTGCTGGAAAGACTTGTGGTGGTTTGTGGGGATAGTCCGTCAAATCTGATAGTGTTCCGACCCGGTCTTCGGGCTCGGGGCGTTACAAAACACCCTTGCAAAAAAAAAACCCAAGGCTCATGCAACACTGCATTCATACTGCATTGCATTCATAAAATAAAATCCTAAATTATTACATCCAAAAAAAAAAGAAAAAAATATGCATAAGCTGTACAAATCTAAATCTCAATCTCAAATCTCAAAAAAAAAAATCAATCGGAGTCTCCAGCGCCCGATGTCCGCCCCCGGCCCCTCTTGCGACTCGGGCCCGCCTCCTCAGAGCCCCGAAAATCTCGGGCTCGAATCGTCCTCGTCTCGAAAGAGGCTCGTCAGACCAACCCAGACGCCCGATAGGGCAAGCCGAGATCTCGCGAAAAAATCGTATCCGAAGGTGAATGCGTCGGACTCCCGGACGTACGAAGACGACCCGCCATGCCGCTGCACGTGTCCCCGCCCGTGTGGATCCCCTCGAGAATGATGTGATCCGGCAAGCACCGCGCGGGGATCAAGGAAAGGAGACAAAGGAGTCTCGAAGAAGTCTCGAGCGAATAGGGAAGCCTCCCGTCCGACAAAGCGCCGCCGTGGTCGCCTCGCTCTAGCACGAGGAGCCCCGCAAGCGACCATCCTCCTGATGAATCTCTTGGCCCCGATCACTTGCTTCGTCAGCTTCTCGACGACCACCTCCGAAAACTGCACAAAAGCAAAAGCGTCAAAAAAGGAAGCGATGCTAAAGATGATGAAACAAAAAAAAAAAGAAGCGTAAAAAGCCATACCTTCATACCCGGACGAGGCCGGAAAGCTCGTGGAAGTCGCTCGGGCTGAGGGATCTGCACCCTCAATCGGACCCCATCCTGGATATAGGAAAAATCCGTCCGAGGGTACCGCGGGATCCCAAGCCCCTCTCTATCCAGAACCCGAGGCATCCTCAGCCTCCTCAAGACAAATGTCACATATGGCTCAATCGCCACGAAATCCGAGAAGTGCTGGCCGGCTCGGTAATCATCCCAGGTCACGGACCGATCGCTCGGGTGCATCATATCGGAGGGAGGCTCCACCGGTATCCTCAAAGGCGAGTTCACGCCATGCTGGCGCGTCACCCTCTCTCCCAGATAATATGCATCGCAGGTCAGACCTCTCAGAATCCTCCGCTGCACGTCCAAATCTCGCCGCTTCACCGCGCCACCTCGAAGCGATCCTGTGGGAAGAATATCATCCCCTCATCCGTCTCGGCCTCCGTCAAAGGAAGGCAATCCGCGTACCGAGAGTCGTACGCCCCGGATCTTATCTTCTCCCGGCATGCTTGGACCAAGACCGCATGGCCGGATACGCCCGACGTACTCGCCGGGCCGCCGCCACATCGTGACGTGGGAAAAACTCCAACGCCCATACCTGCGAAAGGTAAAAATCCAATCAATCCAAAGGCAAAAGAAAAGTGCGTGCTCAAAAAAAAAAAGAGGGAAAGCAAAAAGAGAGCTTATACCTCGTGGCAAACTCAAAGCAAGACAAAGAGCTCACAGCCCTTCCTGGCCGTATCTATCGAGAGCAAAGTAAAGCTCGCCGCCCCGGCCTCTCCCCACGAGACATCTCCGCCGTCTCCATGTCCTCCAAGGACCTCAACAAGGCAAAGACTGCCGTTCCTCGCATGCCCAAAGAGGGTGCTCGAAAAGGCAAACCACAAGAAGGCCCCGGCAATCGATCGGCGCCTATCCTCTCCTCCCTGACCTCGTAGCTCGCTATGGTCTCCACGATCTTACCGTAGACCACGGCATACTCCATCCCCATCCCCTTTTTGGGAATAGGGGAAAATCCCAGAAGAGCTTGCAGATCAGCATCGCTGTAGCCATCCCGCCACTCAATGCTGCGTCCATTAAAGGACAGGCCCGTGATCGCAGCGTAATCGGAGGGCGTAACCGTAGCCTCGCCCCAGAAAAAGTGAAAGGTGTGGGTCGCGTCCCACCAGTGCTGCGCCAGAGCAAACATCAAACCCTTGCTCTTAAGGAACTTGACCAGTCCCCTCAAGCACTCAACGAACTCCCAGAGCCCCGTCTCAACAACAATCTGTCTCGGACTTGGCAAAGCTCCTCGGCCCGCATTCGGAAGCCGGTCCCACAAGTCAACCACGGACTCCACCGATCCTCGAGTCTTCATTTTGTTCAGCTGCTCCGTCACAAAACGGTTTCCGCCCTGCAAAAAAAAAATGTCAAAAAAAAATTTTGCATTTACACAACAAAAAAAAGAGAGAAAGCATACACATGCATTAAAAAAAAAAAAATTCGACAGCATAACAGCATACAATGAGCATAGCCCCATTTTTCTCACAGAAAAGACAGTTTTCAGCAAATCCCAATGCATTCATCAAAAAAAAGATGCATTCCTACGGAAGTAAAAACTCCGTCCCATTTTCATAAAATAACATGCATACCATCCATCATCTCAAAAAAAAAAATTGCATACATGCATATCATCCATCTTACATGCAACGGGAGAAAAAATCCGTCCCACTTTTCAAAAAAAAAATATATCCTAAACATACATACATCCCATATTGGCAAAATGCCCATTCTTTCCAAACAAAGTGCATGCATTGCATCATTCATCAATATCAATATTCAATTTCAAAAAAAAAAAAATCATCATCATCAACATGCAATATTCAATTTCAAAAAAAAAAATCACAATTTTCGAATTTTCACATGCAATTTTCGAACTTAAAAAAAAAAAATGGCGAAAATGCCAATTCTTTTTCCCAAGCAAAATGCACATTTTGGGTTACCCACATAATCATTGCAACATGAAAAGCATCAAAATCAAGATTCAAAGCCAAGAATATCAATCATTCGAATTTTCAAAAAAAAAAAAATTTCAAAAATCACCCAAAATTCAAATTTCAAACAAGAAATCAACAAAGGGAATGAAAAGATTCGAAGTATACCGTTCGAAGACTCGGATCAGAAGCCCAATGTTGCCAAGCATCGGGGTAATGCTCCTCCGCAACCGATTGCGAAAGATTGTAATGCCTCCTCATCCGGACAAGCTCCAATCGTCTCTCCGCCACCGGGCCACGTCCTTGGCCTTGAAAAGCGCCTTCCCCGTGTTCCATTGCTCAAAAAATCGAAGAAATTGGAAGATTTTTGAAGCTTTTCTTGGCCAACAATGGCTTCTCCTCGGTTTTTTCTCTCTCTCTCTCGTCTGTTTCAAAAACTGAATGGGGAAGAAGAAAAGGGCGTTGGCCCTAATTAATACCCCTGACTTTCAGCTCCTATCCGCGCGGATAGGATTGCAAGGGTCAAAATGACCCTTTTGCCCCTTAAAATTTCAGGACTCTGCAATTCAGCCCCCAACTTGACAAAGTTAACGAAGTTAACCAAAGTCAGCCCCTTGTCAAGAAAATCACCCCTAGCAAGAAAAACGTAAGACCGAAGGCGCCCGAGAAAGATAACGGATCCCGTATCTTTCATCAAAATCATTCCCTATAGTCAAACGTAAGACCGAGTGCCCGAGAAAGATAACGGATCCCGTATCTTTCATCAAAATCCTTCCCGGCAGTAAAACGTAAGACCGAGTGCCCCGAGAAAGATAACGAATCCCGTATCTTTCATCAAAATCTTCCCCGGCAGTCAAACATAAGACCGATCTCCCCGAGAAAGATAACGGATCCCGTATCTTTCATCAAAATCATTCCCCGGCAGTCAAACGTAAGACCGAGTGCCCCGAGAAAGATAACGAAATCTCGTATCTTTCATCAAAATCCTTCCCTAGCCAAACGTAAGACCGAGTGCTCCGAGAAAGATAACGGATCCCGTATCTTTCATCAAAATCATCCCCGGCAGTCAAACGTAAGACCGAGTGCCCCGAGAAAGATAACGGATCCCGTATCTTTCATCAAAAATCATTCTCCCAAGCAAGAAACGTAAGACCGAGTGCCACCGAGAAAGATAACGGATCCCGTATCTTTCATCAAAATCCTTCCCTAAGCCAAACGTAAGACCGAGTGCCCCAAGAAAGATAACGGATCCCGTATCTTTCATCAAAATCCTTCCCGGCAGTCAAACGTAAGACCGATTTCTCCGAGAAAGATAACGAGATCCCGTATCTTTCATCAAAATTACCTTCGGCAGTCAAACGTAAGACCGATTTCCCCGAGAAAGATAACGAGATCCCGTATCTTTCATCAAAATTATCCCCGGCAGTCAAACGTAAGACCGATTTCCTGCACAAATACGTCCAATTTTTTTCCCAAAGAAAGGCTAACAAAATCCCCAAAGAAAGTTAACGGAATCCCAAAAGCCAACGAAATCTCGAGTAAAACTCGAACTACGAAAGGGCTTGATTCCCACTAGGGATACGTAGGTAGCCTATCATTAGGTCCAGCCCCTCGACCAAAACGGTCACCCTATCCTTCGGCAGCAGACGAAGTCCACCGAAAGGCCATTTCAAATTAAGGTCTGAGGCGCCTAAAATGCCATCTTCAAGGTTCGAGGCACCTAAAACGCCATCTCCAAGGTTCGAGGCACCTAAAACGCCATCTCCAAGGTTCGAGGCACCTAAAACGCCATCTCCAAGGTTTGAGGCACCTAAGACGCTATCACTAGGAAAACGATAAATCACAAAAATCCCCAGCAGAGCGGATAGCCATCAGACCGAAAATGGTCATTCCTATCCCCAACAGAGCGGATAGCCATCGACCGAAAATGGTCATCTCTTATCCCCAGCAGAAGTTTCTTTCCAAAGAACCGACTCTGTAACTCGCTCATCAGGTTCGAGGCACCTAAAACGCCATCATCTCCAGGGTCAAAGACCCGAACTACGACTGGCTTGATTCCCATTCGGGATACGTAGGTAGCCTATCGCTAGGTTCAGCCACCCGATCACTCGATCATCCTGCCAAATATGGAGCCTTACTCTTATCGACGACCCCGCTTCCTTCGAAAGCACCGTCGCCGAGGGGCTACTGTAAGTGCTCCAATTTGAGCTTGTTAGAATTTTCGTTAGAAAATTAACGAAAGTTATAACATTTCTAACAATTCCTAACTATCCTAACCTTTCTAACAAAGTGAGGGTAAAATGGGCATTGTTATTTAAGGTTAAACCTTAAAAAGAATCTCAAAAAAGAAAAACAAAAGAAGAAAACCATAAATAGAAAGGCTGGAAACATAAACTGGCTGCCTAATTTGAATTTCAAAAAGAAATACTCCCTCCGTCCCACGTGAATAGACACTTATTTTCTTTTTGGGACGTCCCACGTGAATAGACACTGCCCAAAATGGAAAAGAATTTATTATTTTATATTCATCCTACCCCACCCACTCATTCTCTCTCTTCATTTCCTACCACACAATTTATTCAACCAACTCCACTCATTCTCTCTCTTCATTTCCTACCACACATTTTCATTATTATATTCATTTTCCTTAGTTATTGTGCCAAGATTTTTGGTGTCTATTCACGTGGGACGGAGGGAGTATTCCTCTTGTCCAAAGCTGGAGCTGCATTTAATGAACAGTGCACGCTGAGGGTTCCTGTCCGCGCGGATGGGATTGCAATTTCCAGAGGGCTATAAATTGAGCCCTCCAGTCACAAAAATAAAAATCCACAACACATTTTGCACCGAACCTCTGGCGAAATATAGAGAGAAAACAGTGAGAATTCACTTGAATTGTCACCATTTTCTCTCCAATCTTTCCCAATTCATACTCATCCACTCACTCTCATATTAAAGCCCTAAACACTCATACACTCTAGCCAAACACTCAAGAACACAAGGAAGATTGGTAAACCCTCCTTCTCCTAACCCTAAATCTCATCCATGCATGCATCTTCAAACTACAAAATGTAGTTCCTTCATCTTCTTGCTCTAGATCTAAGAAGATCACCATGGAAGACCATCTCCATGGATGATCTTCCACAAAGATCAAAATTATTTTCAAGTTCTTTTACTTTCTTGCAAAGAAAACTCATTTTCAAAACCCTAAAAACCATTTTCAAGCATAAAATCTCATTTTCAAAGGATAAAAATCCCCTTCCCAAGCAAATGAAATGCTTAGTCCTAATGTACCCCAAGGATGGTTTGGTATAGTTGATTCACCACTAAAATGTCTAGTGATCACTAACCAAAACCTAGGGAAATGGGGACAAGCATGGATGCAAAACCCCCTTTAAAATCATATTCTCTTTCTTGGGAAGTTGCTGTCCAGTAGCAATTTTCCCAGACCTCAGTCCATTATCTTAATTTTTGGACACAGATGAACTTGGAATTTGGTGTTGACTAAAAAAACACTTTTTGTAGCCAACATCCAGAGCTTTCCAGACATATTTTTACTTTATTTTTTGGGTGAGTAAAACTCCTCTTTTCAAATTTTCTTTCAGAGGCTAGTTCATCAGCTTCTGGGAATCCAGATCTCATATCTGAGGTTTCCAGAAGGTTTTGACCCCTCAAATCTTCTCCAAAATGGAAAATTCCTTCGCAAAAATCTTATTTAAGGTGTCTAGAACAACTTTAATTCTCTGAGTTTATCCAGATTATGAAGTTTTAAGACCCTTGAATCCCTTTCAAAATCAAAGGTCCACTGCCTTTTTCATTCTGGCAGAAATGGCTCTCAACTTCAAAAGGTCTTTTGAGTACCAAATCTCAATCCAAAAATCCCCCAAAAAATCATGGGATCAGTTTAAAGTCTTGAAAAGATATCCCTATTTTTACTTTTCTGAGTTTCAAAGTATTTTGGCCAAAACACACACACACACACACACACATACATATGATTTTCAGCTTGGAAGACTCGTTTTACGAGGCATTCCGGGTGCACACTAACGTCCTTCCCGGCGTGTAACATGACCTCCGAACCTAAATCTCTGATCTCGGGCTTTTTTCAAAGTTTTGGCCCTCAAAATTAAAATGGCGTGGCGACTCCGTTTCGTTGATTTTTTCAAACAAAAATGGGAAAATTTTCGATACAATCACACATCATCACAATTAGTGCTTTCCAATGAACAATACTAGGATTACTTGTGAACCTACTTAGTTTGCTCACTGAATATGCAATGTCTGGACGTGTACAATTCGTTAAGTACATCAGACTACCAATTATTCTTGCATATTCCAGTTGAGAAACTGGTTCCCCTTTGTTCTTGGCTAAATGTAGAGCCAAGTCTACCGGTGTCTTAGCCGGAGGGTCATCAAAGACATTGAATTTCCGAAGAACATTCTCTAGGTAATGGGATTGTGAAAGAACTAATCCTTCAGATGTTCTAGAGATCTTTACCCCTAATATTACATCAGCTAATCCCATGTCCTTCATGTCAAAGTTCTTCTTTAACATGCCTTTGGTATTCATGATCAAATCATGACTACTTCCCATTATGAGCATATCATCTACGTAAAGACAAACTATTATAAATGATTCAGATGTTCCTTTGATGTAGACGCATTTGTCACATTCATTAATCTTGAATCCATTTGATAACATAGTTCGGTCAAACTTTTCATGCCATTGCTTGGGTGCTTGTTTTAGTCCGTACAACGACTTTACAAGTTTACACACCTTTTGCTCTTTACCTGGAACAACAAACCCTTCGGGTTGTTCCATGTAAATTTATTCATCTAACTCTCCATTTAGGAAAGCTGTCTTCACATCCATTTGGTGAATCTCAAGATTATGCACGGCTGCAATAGCTATGAGAACACGTATAGATGTGATCCTTGTGACAGGGGAGTATGTATCGAAGAAATCATATCCCTCTTTCTGTCTAAACCCTTTGGCTACCAGCCGGGCTTTGTACTTATCGACAGATCTATCTGCCTTATACTTCCTTTTAAGGATCCATTTGTAACCCAACGGTTTGCATCCTGGAGGGAGATCAACTAATTCCCAAGTATTGTTGAGCATTATGGATTATATTTCAGTGTTAATAGCCTCTTTCCAGAACGAACTATCCGGACCAGATAAAGCTTCTTTAACAGTGGATGGTTCATTTTCTAACATGTAAGATAGAAAATCAGGACCAAAAGACTTTTTCGCTCTTGCCCTTTTGCTACGTCTCGGTTCTTCATCTTCTATTTGAGAAGGACCGATTGTAGACTCATATGTTCTCTTATTAGAACCTATATCTTTCCTGTCCTTAGCCGGAAAGATGTTTTCAAAGAATACCGCATTTCTTGATTCTATAGTAGTTTCTACATGTATATCAGGAATGTCCGATTTGTGCACTATAAAACGATAGGCACTACTATTATTGGCATATCCAATAAAAACACAGTCAATGGTCTTTGGACCAATCTTGACTTGTTTCGGCTTAGGTACTTCAACCTTGTCCAGACACCCCCACACTTTAAGGTATTTATAACATGGTCTACGATTATGCCATAATTCGTAGGGCGTTTTATCAATACCTTTCTTGGGTATTTTATTAAGAACATAATTAGAAGTGAGTATGGCTTCCCCCCACAAGTTGTCGGGTAAGCCTGAACTTATCAAAAGCGCGTTCATCATCTCCTTGAAAATACGGTTTTTGCGTTCAACAACTCCGTTAGATTGTGGGGTATATGGAGCCGTTGTTTGATGAATTATGCCGGATTCCCAACATAGTCCTTCAAACGGTGCTTCATATTCTCCACCTCTATCGCTTCTAATTTTCTTAATCTTCAAGTTAAGTTGATTTTCAACTTCTTTCTTATAAGTCTCAAAAGCCACTAAGGCTTCATCCTTACTTCTTAAGAGATAGACATAACAAAATTTTGTGCAATCATCTATAAATGTAATGAAGTACTTTTTACCTCCTCGAGTTTGCACAAGTTTTGAATCACATATGTCGGTGTGAATTAACTCGAGAGGAGTTGTGTTTCTTTGTATGGCATTAAATGGCGACTTCGTCATTTTTGCCTCAACACAAACTTCGCACCTATTAGTCGAGTCGGATTTAGTCATTTGCATTAAATCTTGTCTCACTAATTTCTTAATGGTGTCGAGGTTTACATGTCCTAATCTATCATGCCATAAATTAGAACTTTCTGACAAGTAAACATAAGAAACAACACTTTTATTCTTCGCACTATGGCGGACGATGTTCATTACATTCATCTTGAAAAGGCCCTCCTCGAGGTAGCCCTTTCCAAGGAACAAACCATTCTTAGTTATTACAAATTTGTCAGATTCAAATACAAGTCTAAATCCGGCCTTACTAAGCAAAGCGCCGGAAACTAAATTTTTACGGATGTCTGGAACATGCAGCACATCCAACAAGGTTACTTCTTTTTCGGAAGTCATCTTCAATATCACGTTTCCAATGCCTTGAACATCGGAGGTCGCGGAATTTCCCATGTAGAGCTTTCTTCCGGAGATGGGAGTATAGGAGGATAAATTCTCCTTATTACCACAAATGTGGCGGGTAGCACCGGTATCTATCCACCAAGCTTTTGGATTCTCATCCAAGTTTGCAACGTTAGCCTCAAAGACCACTGCTGCAAAGTCTAGGTCCATGTGGTCAACATTATTCGCCTCTTTCTTCGGGAGACGACAGTCCTTTGCCAAGTGGCCCGGTTTGCCACAATTATAGCAACTACAATTGAACTTCTTTTTCTTTCCTTTCTTAGCATTCCCGGCATTTCCGAAATGCTTTCTCTTTGTGCCACTTGTGCTAGCCTCGGCGAGATTGACCTTAGCCTCCATCTTGCCCTTAGCATCCTTGGCCTCGTTGATTCTATTGTTCTCTTCAATTTGAAGACGAACAACAATGTCTTCCAAGGACATCTCTTTGCGTTTATGCTTGAGATAGTTCTTGAAATCCTTCCATGAAGGCGACAACTTTTCAATGATAGAGGCCACCTTGAATGGATCATTCATGATCATCCCCTCGGCATCAAGCCCATGTAGAATGAGTTGGAACTCATCCACTTGAGTTGTTACTGATTTGGAATCGACCATCATGAAGTCAAGACACTTACCGACGACAAATTTCTTTGACCCGGCGTCTTAGATCTTGTACTTCCTTTCCAAGGTGTCCCACAACGCCTTGGCTGTCTCGACATTACTATACACATTGTATAGTGCATCGTCAAGGCCATTTAGGATGTAATTCTTACACAAAAAATTACCGTGAGCCCAAGCCTCCTTGGCCATTTGCCGTTGAGGGTCGGGATCACCATTTGCCACCGCCGGAGGATCTTCTTTTAAGAAGCGGTGCAAGCTTAGGGTGGTCAAGTAGAATAGCATCTTCTGTTGCCATCTCTTGAAATCCACACCAGTGAACTTCGGGGGTTTCTCACCATGACGGGGGTGATGCGGTGTATGAGCGGGTGCAACATTGTTGAATGTTGCGTCACCTTGAGAAGGAGGCGTTACATTGCCTTGACTTGATGCGGTGGTGTCTTTCTCGGTTGCCATCTCTTGAATGTCTGGAGAAGCGTCAAATAACTTCTTACGATTGTTGGATTTGTTGGTAGGCTTCTTTAAGACTTAACAGAAAAGCTGACGGGTAAAGTAACGGAGATTGAAAACAAACGAAATTAAGTCGAGTCTTGTATTAAATACAATCTCCGTAAGAAGTTATTGCCCCGCACAGGTGCTTACGGTTTCGATGGCAATCTTCTAGTAAGATGAAACGACTTTTAAGTATATGATAGGAGCACTCCAAATCAAATACTCTAACGAACAACACAATGTTTGCAACTTTGGACTTGAAGGATTTGATGCAACAATATGCCAATGATTTGGATAAGTTTATCTATCTTACTAGAGGGTAGGAAGACTCAAAATACTGTATGTATGAATTGAAATTCAGAGGGGTAGTATATAAGGAGAGTCAAAGGGTTTTGTGGCTTTTCCCTTGAAAAGTCATAACTTTTCGGGTATAACAGCACTTGCACGGCCGTGTCCAATGAACTGCACGGCCGTGCAAGGCAATATGCACGGTCGAGTTCAAGGCTCAGCACGGTCGAGTGGCAAGGCAAGGCACGGTGCACGGCCGTGTCCTAGACACTTGCACGGCCGTGTAGAAGCTTCTTTAGCCTGCTCATCGGTCCTTTAGCCACAACAAGTTCAAACCAATTTTGGGACCAACCCAAATCAAACTTTGACCCAATATTTAACTCTTGCTAAGTTACAAATCATTTGTCATTAATTTCTCATTCACCCGAAAATGGTTTTGAGACAATAAATGAGTTTCATAATCTACACTAAATGTAGAATACATTTTGTAACTTACTTCGTTAACACATAACGAATTCCGTTAGGAAGTTAGGTCAACGTTAAGTTAAACTTAACTTTCGTTACCCATTTCCAACAGTATGTGTATTTGAATGCCAGTCCATGTGTTTTTGAATGCCAGTGTTTGTGTTTTTGAGAGCCAGTTCATGTATATAAAAGTGCCCGTGTAAAAATCGCCAGTGCCAGTTTAACAAAGTGTCAGTGCAAGTTTACACTGGCACTTTGTTAAACTGGTACTGACACTTTGTCACACTGGCACTTTATTAAACTGGAACTGGCACAAACGGAAAAACGCAAAACACGTTTTTTCTAAGTGCCAGAAAAAACGCGTTTTTTATAAGACCAACTCTTATTTTTTTTAAAAAATAAAAAATTGCGAAAAAAAATACTAGTACACTATTAGATATAAGAGTAATTTTAGTCATTCTACTTTTGAATATAAAACCGACAGCAAGAATAATGTGTGAGCATAAATTTCTGTAAAATTTTAAATCTTACATCAATACTGTATTTATGAATATGTTATATCGGGCAAGGTTCTATATAGTCCATGCCCTTCATTTTAATTCTGGACAAAGCCAAAAAAAAAACACAGGCGTCTAGTGCATACCTTTCCCGCCTTCTTATGGAAACCTTTCCCGCCTTCTTATGGAAAATGCTCTAAATTCCCCCCAAAATTTGCCGAGAAAATTCTCACATTTAGAATTGAATTTCCATCAAAATTCTTTTCGCTGGCCCCTTCACCATAACCTACAACTTCTCCGACATTTCGCTGTTTTGCTGGAATTTAACTCTTGCCAAATTTTAGGGTTTTGTGAACAAAATTACGATGCCGGTACTGAGCTGGAGACACCATACCCTTGTTCAAGCTTTGCTATCGCGAGGTCCACTCTGGGAAGCGGATTTTCACTCCTTATTTTCCGAGATCACCGGAAAATCTCCAGGTTTATTCCCATTTTTCTTATTTTTTTCTTCAGAATCCCTAAAAAATTTATTCTATTATTCATGTTATTTTCTTATTATTGATTGTTGTACTAGACTTGGAAACTGATTCCGAAACAAACTATTTTGTTGTGTAGCTAAATTTTTTATTTAGTATTCTAAGGGATAAAATTAGGGCTTCATGGAAATTGCAAGCTTAAATTATCTCCCGAAGCTGGACTCTAATGGGGAATGATTATTTTCTCTATGAGTGCTACAGAAATGGAGTCATTTGTTAGGTTTTAAACTTACATGCTCCTGATTCCATCAAGAAGTCCTAACTTTCTTGTTAGTTATCCCACCAAGAACAGTGGCAGAGCCATGATTTTTTGTACAAGGGGTCAAAATTGTTTTTAGTTTGAAAAATCATTTGAATGTAATTTAAAAGGGGGCAAAAATTATAGCAGTGTACTTTTTCCTAGAAACAAAGGCGGATCAAAATCGGTAAAAATGTGGTTTTTATATTAACAATTCATTTTAAAACTCTTAGCACTAATTTGTAGTATTTTTTTTTGGGAGGGGGGAGGGGCAATTGCCCCCTTAATGTGAAGGGTTGCTCGTTCTCTGTTTGACACCTACTTGGGTGAAGGTCACTCCACTCACACGGTCACACCTAGTTGTTGCCCAAGGATCTTTTAAGTATCCATTTCAATTCAGCAGCACCAGTCAGATAAACAATGTGTTCAAGGTTAGATCAAATTAGCATACTACTACTAAGACTACTTGCAATAAGGAAAATAAGTTGACCTTTTAAAGAAGTAGTTTGCACTGTTAGCAAAATTTGCAATTACAGAAGCAAAGAAATTACAACTAAAAATTACAGAACATAAATAAATAAACTGTAACAGAAAATATAAACTGGAAAAGAAGGAAAAGATGGCAGCAACAAGATTGTGCACGAGCCCTGATGAATCAGTCTCCTTAAGACTTATTCGTCCCCTCACCAATAGTGCTTGAGGCTGCCTTGGACGCGAGTCTCCCAGGATAGAACGTGCGGACCGGGGGCACTTTGCACCTCAAGTTCCCGGCGAATTGGCAGTGTGCCTAGACAGTATCACCAAATGCAATATGCAAGGAGGCCAAACGAAGATTGAACAATATGCAGCAAAGAGAGAGTGAGAGCAGTTGCAGGAAAATTTCTGGTGTGTCAAATGATTTGTGAAGACTCCATTTTATAGATGCCTTGAATCAAAACTGCCAATCCCATCATAATCATGAAAATTATTACAGTAATAATTTTGCATTTGATTCTGTGATATAGGTACATTACAAGGAAGAATTTAAAATCGAATTAACTCGGGTTTCGATTACAATGGGTAAATGGGAGTAAATTTCCGAAATCAAAATTCAATTTTCGAAATCAAAAATTCAAAATTTTAGCAAAAGGTGGGCTTGCGCGAGTAGGCCATTTCGGGCTACATTCGTGTCGCGGGGACGCGTACGCACATGAGTTCGGTAGCCCCAAGCCTATTTTGGACCATGATTTGCACCCCCTCGCGCACCCGTGCGCGAGAGAGCCTCTATGCCACATACAATTACTCCTTACATAAAGTGTAGTAGTATTTAAACTATCTACCTTTCACATTCCCATTCAATGTGGGATAACTTCTTTTTCCCACTTCCAACCCATCATCTTTGAGCCTTAATATTTCATTCATCCATCAACCATTTTGGACAAATAAATTTTCGATTTTAATGTTCTCATGGAGTAGAATACAAAACCATAATCAATTTGGTCATTTAACAAATAACCCATTTAGGAAATAATCTCGAATTTCCTTCACACCCACTATTTTTCCAACAATCCCCCACATGAAGGAAATAATGAGGAAATGGTGATAAAGTCCGACGGTTGACACTGCATAGGATAGGTAGGGGTTTGCCCTTTGAACCTTCCCTTGTAAAATATATTTACTCTACTCGCTAATCAGTAGACACGATGTCCTTGATCTGTTCAGCTTTTTGTGTAGCCGATCATATACTTTACACAGGTATCTCCCTAACACACTTCAATTCTCATGACTATGTTCATTCACGGCCCTGAACATAATGCACAGTTACTGTGAGAGGGTCTAAGAATTGAGCCTCACGCAATTCTCCTCGGCGGCCACACTTCTCTCTCACATAGGTGATTCCCGCTCGACATTTTCGAAGCGAAAGAATCATTAAAAGCAAGCCGCTTAACCTTTTCCTTTCGAGATGTCACTTAAGGAATGGGTTTGGGGATGACTCCCCAGCGGTGACACTACAAGTCTTTTAACGGTTAGGTTGTCCCTTTGAAAACCTAGATCTTGGGATCTCCATCAACTAGGTGGGGTTTTCCGCTGTGTTTAACTTCTAAAGAGGCTTTAGTCCCATTCCTAATGTCGAACGTTCAACTACCTCTTTTGTTAACCCTTTTGTTAATGTATCCGCTAAATTATCCTTTGACTTCACATAGTCGATAGATATGGTACCAGTAGAGAGTAGTTGTCTTATGGTATTATGTCTACGACGTATATGTCTAGACTTACCATTATACATATGACTTTGTGCCCTACCAATTGCGGATTGGCTATCACAATGTATACAAATTCTTTGGCACAAGGCTTTGTCCACTTTGGAATATCTTCTAAAAATTGGCGCAGCCATTCGGCTTCTTCACCACACTTGTCTAATGCTATAAACTCGCATTCCATAAGTGGATCGCTATAACGATCAGCTAAGACTTCCATGATATAAACGCAAAGACCGCTAATGTGAATATATATCCGCTCGTAGACTTAGAGTCTTTGATATACGATATCCAATTAGCATCGCTATATCCTTCAATTACAATTTGGATGTCTAGTATAGTGTAATCCATAATTACGAGTATATCTTAAGTACCTTAGTACTCTCACTATACCCTTCCAATGGTCCTTCCCAGGATTACTTGTATACCGACTCAGTTTGCTTACAACATATGCAATATCTGGTCTTGTACAACTCATTAAGTACATTAGACTTCCAATGACCCTCGAATACTCTAATTGAGACACAGGTTCGCCTCGATTTTTCGTTAAATGTAGGCTTGTGTCAATTGGAGTATTTGCCGTTCTATCGTCATCCTTGTTGAATTTCTCAAGAATTTTATCCACATAATGAGATTGACTTAGTACAAGTCCATCGGATATTCTAGAAATTTTCACACCAAGGATCACATCCGCTACACCCATATCCTTCATGTCAAACTTCGAGTTCAACATATTCTTTGTGGATTTAATCATTTTATCACAAACTTCCTATGATAAGCATGTCATCTACGTAAAGACACAAAATAACATAGCCATTTTCGGTGCTTTTAACATAGACACATTTGTCACATTCATTGATTTTGAATCCACTTTCAATCATGGCTTGATCAAACTTTTGATGCCACTGTTTTGGTGCTTGTTTGAGGCCATACAATGACTTCACTAACTTGCACACTTTATTTTCTTGCCCTGGAGCAGAGAATCCCTCTGGTTGTTCCATGTAAATTTCCTCTTCTAAATCTCCATTTAGAAAGGCAGTTTTTACATCCATTTGATGTACTTCAAGATTTCGCAAAGCGGCAATTGCAAGTACAATCCTAATAGACGTAATTCTCGTAACAGGAGAATACGTGTCAAAGTAATCAAGACCTTCCTTTTGTCTGTAACCTTTTATTACAAGTCTGGTCTTATACTTATCAATGGTTCCATCAGCCTTCATTTTTCTTTTAAAAATTCACCTATATTCTAGTGTTTTACTTCCCGGAGGAAGATCCACTAGTTCCCAAGTGTGATTTTGTAAAATTGAATCAATCTCACTTTTGATGGCCTCTTTCCACAAAGGTCCTTCCGAAGAGCTCACAACCTCTTTATAACTTTGTGGTTCACTTTCAAGCATGTAGGTTATAAAATCCGATCCATAGGATTTTTCTATCCTACCTCGTTTGCTACGTCGAGGTTCTACCTCCGCTTCATCATTTTCATGATGATTTTCTTCTCCTACTTCTTCTTCTATTGAATCAAACGTCCGTTTAGATGAGCTTGCCTCATCTCTTTTACACGGAAACACATTCTCAAAGAAAGAAGCATTTCTTGATTCCATTATAGTATTCTTGTGTATATCTTGAATTTTCGATTCATGAACAAGAAATCTATAAGCACAACATTTTGTGCATATCCAATAAATATGCAATCAACGGTCTTAGGACCAACTTTCACCCTTTTAGGTGGAGGTACGGCTACCTTCGCAAGACACCCCCACACTCGCAAGATATTTATAACATGGTGCTCTTCCATGCCATAATTCATATGGGCTTTTGTTTAGTTTCTTTCGAGGTACCTTATTTAACACATAATTTGCCGACAACACGGCTTCTCCCAGCATGTTAGAAGGTAATCCCGAACTTATCAACATGGCATTCATTGCTTCTTCCAATGTTCGATTTTTTCGTTCGGCAACACCGTTTTGTTGGGGTGTATAAGGTCTTTGTGGTTATATGTTTAATTCCGTTTTGAGCACAAATTGCCTCAAATGGAGACTCATATTCCCCACCACGATCACTTCTTAGCACCTTAATTTTCCGGTTTAATTGATTCTCAACTTCATTTTTATAGAGAATAAACTTCTCTATAGCTTCATCTTTACTTTTGATAAGATACACATAGCAATATTTTGTGCTATCATCAACAAAAGTTAAGAAGTACTTATTGCCACCACGTGATTGTGTTGATTTAAAGTCACATAAGTCCGTGTGAACTAACTCGAGTGGTTCACTATTTCTTGTTATTGAATGGAATGAAGGTTTTGTAAATTTTGCTTCAACACAAGGTTCACATTTGTGTTTGCAATCAACTTTAAATTTTGGTATATAGTTCAAGTTAATTATTCTACGAATAGCATCATAATTAACATGTACTAATCTACCATGCCACAAATGGGAAGACTCAAGCAAGTAAACGAAAGAATTATTCATTTCATTAACTTTGGGCTTAGTAGCCATTACATTCGGTTTCACTACCATAACACTAAGCTTAAACATCCCATCATTCACATAACCTTTTCCTACAAACATTCCATTCTTGGACAAAGTGACAACATCGGACTCGAACACAATACGAAAACCATGCTTAATTAAAAGCGAGCCGGACACCAAGTTCTTCCGGATATCGGGCACATAAAGTACATTGTTGAGAGTCAATTCCTTGCGGATGTCATCTTCAAAACCACCTTCCACTTGACCTTTGATGTCGGAAGTGGCCGAATTTCCATAAACAACTTTTCGCCATTTTCCATAGCTTCAAAAGTACTAAACATGTCTTTGTTGGAGCACACATGTTTAGTAGCACCGTGTCAATCCACCACCGATTTGGATTCGAACCCACCATATTCACCTCGGAAACTACCGCCGCAAAGTGCATATCGAACACATCTCTAGCAATGTCATCCACCATGTTTACTTCACGAGCCTTCTTAGGAGCCCTACATGTTGACGCCTTGTGGCCTTCACCACCACAATTGTAACAAGTTCCCGTGAACCTCTTCTTGGAAACCCCACCTCGAGGCTTCAAGTTGAGCGACCTTCTAGTTGTTTCAACCTTAGCTTTCCCCTTGCCTTTGCCTTTGCCTTTGGAGCTTTGGCCCTGCTCCACCACATTAGCTTTGGCCACAGTTGGGTTAAACTTTTTCTCGGCAACTCTATTGCCTTCCTCAATGCTAAGCCGAAGAATGAGCCCTTCAAGATTCATCTCCTTTAGCTTATGCTTCAAGTAGTTCTTAAAGTCATTCCAAGCTGGAGGCAACTTTTCAATCATTACGGCCACTAAAACTCTCACTAAGAACCACGCCCTCGGCATCAATCTCATGATAAATTGTTTGCAACTCATCAACTTGAGTTTTCACGGTCTTAGAGTCCACCATCTTAAAATCAAGGAAACGGGCAACAATAAACTTCTTTGTTCCCGCATCCTCAATCTTATACTTGTGTTCCAAGGACTCCCATAGTTCCTTAGCATTCTTCTTCCCTATACACATTATAGAGAGAATCGGACAAGCCATTAAGAACATAGTTCTTACAAAGGAATTCCCCATGTTTCCAAGCATCAACCGCCGCGGTTGTCACATCCGTCTCATTCTCGGCCACAACCGGCATATCTTCTTTCGGATACTTAGCCAAATTCAGAGCCAAGTTAAGTAGAAAAACATTTTACGTTGCCACCTCTTAAAGTCGTGGCCAACAAATTTTTCGGGCTTTTCGGCATGGGGGTTGAGATATGCACTGTATGAGGATTAGTCACAATAGAAGTGCCTTGAGAACCGTGAGCCATTTCCGGTTCCGAGTTTGGGTTCCATTCACGGTTTCGGTTCCAACTTTGTTTGTCTCGGTTGCCATTTAAAATGTAAGCGGATTATTAGTCTGAATGGTTTTCAGTAACTCCTTCCCTTCTGTAGGAATAAGTCTTAAGATTGTTAGCAAAATTTGCAATTACAGAAGAAAAGAAATTACAACTAAAAATTACAGAACATAAATAAATAAACTGTAACAGAAAATATAAACTGGAAAAGAAGGAAAAGATGGCAGCAACAAGATTGTGCACGAGCCCTGATGAATCAGTCTCCTTAAGACTTATTCGTCCCCTCACCAATAGTGCTTGAGGCTGCCTTGGACGCGAGTCTCCCAGGATAGAACGTGCGGACCGGGGGCACTTTGCACCTCAAGTTCCCGGCGAATTGGCAGTGTGCCTAGACAGTATCACCAAATGCAATATGCAAGGAGGCCAAACGAAGATTGAACAATATGCAGCAAAGAGAGAGTGAGAGCAGTTGCAGGAAAATTTCTGGTGTGTCAAATGATTTGTGAAGACTCCATTTTATAGTTGCCTTGAATCAAAACTGCCAATCCCATCATAATCACGAAAATTATTACAGTAATAATTTTGCATTTGATTCTGTGATATGGCTGTTACAAGGAAGAATTTAAAATCGAATTAACTCGCTCGGTTACAATGGGTAAATGGGAGTAAATTTCCGAAATCAAAATTCAATTTTCGAAACCAAAAATTCAAAATTTTAGCAAAAGGTGGGCTTGCGCGAGTAGGCCATTTCGAAGCTACATTCGTGTCCGCACATGAGTTCGGTAGCCCCAAGCCTATTTTGGACCATGATTTGCACCCCCCCCTGCGCACCCGTGCGCGAGAGAGAGCCTCTATGCCACACACAATTACTCCTTACATAAAGTGTAGTAGTATTTAAACTATCTACCTTTCACATTCCCATTCAATATGGGATAACTTCTTTTTCCCACTTCCAACCCATCATCTTTGAGCCTTAATATTTCATTCATCCATCAACCATTTTGGACAAATAAATATTCGATTTTAATGTTCTCATGGAGTAGAATACAAATCCATAATCAATTTGGTCATTTAACAAATAACCCATTTAGGAAATAATCTCAAATTTCCTTCACACCCACTATTTTTCCAACATGCACATCTTTTACAGAGTTGTTTACAGAGTTGTGACTGGTTGATCTTATTTACTTTATACTAAATGAGTTGTTATGGTGATTGATTGTGATACCAATAGCACGTTTCTTGTGTCACTCATGTTGTAGCCTCTTCTTGATTAATCCGTCAATGCATTGGAAAGAAATTGACTTTGCTTTGAGTTTAATTTTATTCTACAATGCATGCAAATGGAAAAAAAATTGTGGTATATGCTATATTACCTGGACTCGCCTAAGTGTATTGGATGTGGGTACAGATTCAGGTGTTGTATCCACCAAAATTTTAACATTTTACACCAAACAACGACACACATACACATTCATGTCGTGTCGTGTGGACACTTGTACTTTGGCTGATATTTCTTATTCCAAAAGTTTATCATTTAATACCATTAAATTGTGGATCACTTTTTGAAGGATCAATTCCTTAAAGAAGTCAATTCGCCATTTAGTCTCTCTCTAAGTATGTGTGTGTATCTATATACGCACATACGTACATATGTGTGAGAGAGAGAGACTTCATGCTTGCTTAAAACATATCACGTGACTCTGTTTTCAATAGTCATCCTGTTTTTTCTGATCTCATTTCATGTCTCTGCTAGACTTCACTTGACTGATATGAGAAAGTAAAGAATATTCTTGTCATGCTAATGATCAACATCAAAATTCCCGTTTGAAATTTCTATTTCAATTTCAGGTCTATGCCCGGTATGTTATTTGCTTGAGTTGTATTTATTGTTGTTTCTAGGTGGCGTAATCCTCCCCCCATGAACCGATGATTCAGTTAGAGAAGAAATATATACTCCCTCTGTCCCATTATAAGGGGCACAAAACTGCAAGTGCATGGGAATTAAGGAGAGAGTATATATATTAAAAATATTGGTAGTACAGTAAATGTTGAGTATGAAAGTGAGGTAGGGGAGAGAAAGTGGGTAGGGAATAATTATTGTGAGTATGACAACCGGGTCCCATTTAATAAACATGTATCATAAAATGTTTTTGGGTAATGAGACTTATCAATGGGACACCCAAAGAGGAAACTTATACCCTTAATTATTGGATGGAGAGAGTATTTGTTTTCTTACGGAGTTCCTAGAGGGGAATATAGACTTTTTGAAGGTCGAAATAATTAGGAATATTATTTGGCATGCAGAACAAATTCTTTTATGTCTGGTGAGGATTATGAACTAAATCACTATATTTAAGGAACTCATATATGCTATTTTCAGGTGCTCATCAACAGCTGTTCAATGAGTATCTTCGCAAGATAAACATGGAACTATCATCTGTACAATTTGAGTTACGGGCATGTAGAAATCAATATGACGGAAAGGTCTATTATGGGGTAATTAACAATGTTGCGGATGAACAGTCAAAGCTTGGAACAAAGTATACAGTTCCTCAAATTGCGTATTATAAGAGCATTGTAAGTTGTCGCCCATTTTACTTTCTTACATCTTATTAAAAAAATTGGTTTTAACTCACTGATAAGTTCATGTGCACCTGAGTCGTAACCGACTCAGTTTTATGTTATCTGTGAGAGTTGATCTAGGGTAAGAGATAAAAATCAAGGAAGAAAGTAAGTTCATGTAAATTGTCATGATGTGGTATCACCTTGGACCTTTGGGGAAGAACATGTGTTGTAACTTGAAGAACTAACGGTTATCTAAGAAACTAAAGTAATATAGTTGAGGGAGCAGCAAATAGTTACTATCTGAATGCCCAATCCGAAAACATAGCTTTACAAAAGTTCTAGTCTCATAAGTGCACTTCTCTCTCAAATCAATTAGTTGAAAGAAAGTTGTTTTTAGTACTATCGATTTTATGGGACTCTTTGCTCCTAGATAAATATTTGGTATGAAAGTTGGTGTCTCTTATTTATTACTTTGAGATGGCATTGTTACCATCTTCTTCTTGGGTTTAATATTGTATTGATATCAAAACAGATAGAAGCCATAGTCCAAGATGCCACAGCAAACGGTAGCATTTCAAACATCGATGCTCTCAACATTCGACTGGATAACCAGGTCTTCGCTTGTTTTACCTGTAAACTAAGCTTTATTTGAATAACATCACATGCCAATTTTCCATTTATAACCTGTTACACTTGCAAGCAATTTTATCTTTTGTGTATCATAATGCCTGTTTCTATCTTCTATCTTATCTGTATTTTGGTTATCCTATATTTTCTGTTATTTTCAAACATAAACCAACCTAGATAATCATTTGCATATCGATACAGAATGCCCCAACTTCGAAGACATTCTTTAGTTGAAATAACCTCCCCTGTTTTCTTTTCTCGTTTGTCTCGCTCCCTATCTTGTGCATCCCTTATCCATTAGGTTTCACATCTGATCTCTTGCTTGGTATTCTTTTTGTCAAATGCAGGTTCTTTCTGGAATGGGATCACAATCACAGGGTGGTCCATCCACTGTCCCTCCAGCATTCAGGAATTTCTCACTGGCTCAAAAGGAAAAATCTGTGAAAGAATTTGTACAGGATCAGTGGTTATGTTTAACCTCAGATGATAATATTGGACTTGGTGTTAGATCCTTCCTGGATCTGCGAAGTTGGTTCCATAATAACGAAGTTCCTCCATGTGACGTTTGCAATGAAGCTGGAGTGAAGGTTCTTTCTAACTCTGCTATAACATTCACACATGCTCTGATGCTTTTGACATTATTTTGGCCATCTGAACTTTCTCTTTCACCTGAAAGTATGTGTTCATCTTTATGCGGAGATGCTTGTTGAGTATATGCATTAATTGATTTAAACATAGTTATTAACAAACTGCATGTGGTGGGCAAGTGATACCTTTTGAGGCAAAGGCGAGACCGCGAGAGGCAGGTGAGCGAAAGGCAAACAATGTGAAAATATAGCTAAATGAATTATATAAATATATATTTTGCCTCAAATTTCAAAACCATGTTATCAATGCGTGTAATACATTAAATGCAGTCCACAAAATTCATTATACTCTGAACAAGAAACTCAAATCCATGAGGAAAACTGTCAGCTCACGTTAATCAAAGAAAAACTTTCAATCCTAAGCCCCAAATCGCTTCTTTTTCAAAAATGCCAAACTGTAAGAGATGTCTTTAAATCTAAAAATCAACCTGCAGACTAAGCTGAATAGGTGCCTTAACCAAGTTTGTTCAAGTCCAGTCATTACTCAGAACATTCTGGCGAAGGTGCATGGACTAAAATCTTTCCATCAGATCCGGGCCAAAAATTGAGACGTCTCTTTTGCTTGCCTTTCGCCTCTTTACTAGCTGAAAGAAGCACATGCCTCTTTATGCCTGCGCGGCATTGCCGTGCCTGATCTTCTCCAGGTGTCGGAAGGTTGCCAAAGCTCGCCTCTTGCCTGAATGAGGTTCTCGTATATAATAGTTATCGATCCAAAGATGCCCAACAGCCTGTAATGGGGGTTCTTTTCCATCCTATGATGTGCCTTTGTTGATAAAGGTGGAAGTTATAATCGGTTATTGTAATCTGATCAATAGAACATTTTCGAACAGGAATAACAGAAATAGGTACTTGGATAATGAAATTAATGTGATTTATTGGAACAGTTATTAGAAATCTTTGCATTTTGTACTGGTGTAACCTTATCATCATTAGACTGCAACTGCACTTCCGCTTAATCAGTTCTTATGAACTTGTAAATATATTTCTGGGGAGCTTATAACTAAAGTCCCTATGTCGCTACCAGGATTTTTTTTTTTTTTTGTTAATTAATGTGGTACCCTTGGAATGATCTCTGTTTTGTAGTTGTTTTGGCAGACAATACCTGGATGCATATAAGATATGTGTATCATTTTTTTGACTTCTTCTTGCAGTACTGCTTTCTTGACATTTTTTTTTGTGAGCACATGCAAATGCTCATGCTTCTTTAAGCAGGGATGGAGGCCCATTAGGGCAAGGGGGTTTGACCCCCTGAATTTTCTAACTTTGCTATTGAGACCCGTTTAATTTATAACAAAAACACAAATGTGTGAAGCTTTGACCCCCCTGGACTTTACTGGAATTCTTAATGTCCCCCTAAAGTTTGAAAAAAAACATGAATATTATATTTTTATAATAATACTCCCTCTGTCCTGGAATGATGGTCCAATTTTTGAGTGGTTAATTGATTGAAATTTGACCAAAGACTTATAAAATAACATAATTATCCTATTAAAATTCTAATACTTGTTACTAATACCCCATAAAAATATTACCATTAAATTTTTAAATATATTTAGAGATAAATAAAAAAAATCTTTCTTCAAAGTTCAAGTAAATAAACCACTAGGGTTTTGACCCCCCTGAATTCAAATCCTGGCTACGTCCCTGTCTTTAAGGTAATTTTTTCATGGGAACTAATATATTTCTTGTCAACAACTGCTATCATCAGGCAGAGTTGTGTCCAAACGAGAGTTGTACTGTTCGAATCCATCACTACTGTCTGCAGATGAAATTCTCCAATATAAGGGTATTATAGTCTGAACTTTCTATTACCCCCCCCCCCCAACATCATCCATCAACAACAAATCCTAATCGTTAAAAAATCGTATTTGCAGGTTGAAAGAGTTTGTCCTGGCTGTCAGACGGAATGGTCCTATGTGGTTCCCAAAGCAGAATCTGTTGGACGAGCAGAGAATGGGAATGAACCTCCTCAGACTGGAAAGAGGTCCAGAAGGTCCAGAGCAGTTGAAGAAGAAGAGAATGAAAATGAGCAACCGGAGGAACCTTCTTTGAGAAAGAGGGTCAGAAGGAACAGAGGAGCTGAAGAAGGTCATGAATCAACTGAACCCTCTCAAGCCCCCACTAAACCATCCATTAGAAAGAACCTTAGGAGGTCAAGGGTCGTTGAAGAGGAGGATGATGAATCCGGTGAACCCTCTCGAGCTCCTATTGAACCAGCATTGAGGAAGAGGTCAACTAGAAGTTCAAGAGTTGTGAAAGGAGAAGATGATATAGATGAACCCTCCCAGAGTCAGGCCCCCCCACAGCCTTTGAATGGAAAGAAGTCCAGAACTTCCAAACGCATTGATGCTGATGGATCTATTCCTTCTCAAGCTACCACAAACTCGTCTGATTCGAGGAGGTCAACTAGAAATTCTGCTAGATTGCAGACTGCTAATTGAAATATGACTCCTTTGTGTTCTAGAACGATATTTTGGGATTGATATTTTGCAATGCAGTCATGTTTTGGAAATGCTGTTGATGAAATGATCGGTTAGTATATATTTTGTGTCTATTTTTATTAGAAGGGCTTTGACCTATAACTTTAAGATACGAGAAGCCTTACGTCGTTCAGCAAATTTTCTTAATGCTGTTGATGAAATGCTCGGTTAGTATATATTTTGTGTCTATTTATGTTAGGAGGGTTTGATATTTGGATGCTTGTGTATCTTCTGTTTTTCTGCCTTCGTAACAAATGAAACAACAGCTTAGAGTGGTAATACGGTAGACATGGCATCCGAATCTGGGGACCAAGGGAACCAAAATCTAACCGTGAATTTTCGGTTCCCACTTCCCGTTCCAAACCTCCGGTTTCAGGGGTTTCCCATTTTTTTTCTTTTTTTTTCTCTTTTTTGTTCTCTTCTCTAAATTGTGCGAGCTCAACGGCCCACAATGTTCTAGCTCCGTGCATCCAAGACCAAAGAATCCACGCCGTAAGCCCAAAGATTGGCTACGCGTGAGGAGGCGTGTTGCTTCATATATAAAAATCCAGGGCCACTCCTCTTTAAAGTTTGTTAAAAATGTAATAGTGTTGTGTGAAAATGAAGGAAAAGTTAAATTTTTAACAGAATATGTTAAAAAAACTTATACAATTTGTTAAAAACTAACATAAACTGTTAATAATATAACATTTTCCGTTAAAAATTAAAGTAAATCACTCACTTATACACCGTTTGTGGATTTGAACGCTAAAACTCATTTTTGTTGCGAACAACTATGGAAGTGTGTAGTTTTTAATGGGACAACCTATTGAAAGATGAACATTGATTGAAGAATCCATGGCGGAAGAAGAGAGAGCGAGAGAGCGAGAGAGAAAGAATTTTACATCCGGTTTTACACAAAGGAATTACAACTGAATTAAAAAATAAAATCAACTTGACCCAAGCTATTTGTACCTTCAACTAACTGATTGCCCTAACTGTTTATCTAACAACTAACCGACTAAACCAATCTTCCACCGACACCTGTAAATATATACAATATTTACAACAAGACCCTTAATTTCCTTATATCATTTCCACTTATCCTCTAAATATATTTGTATGGCAGATTGGTACCTTTTGACTTCATGTTTAATCTCCATGTGTATTTCATATTTGTATGGTTAACGCAAGTGAATTTTGAGTAAACACTAATCTCAATTTTATCTTTCAATAAAATTCTAATAATTGTTCTTGATAAATCATTTAATGATTTATAAATTGTAATTATTAGAATTTCACTAGTATGATTAAATTAACATTAATATCTGGTCAAACTTAGTACTCTTAACCATAAAAAATCAAATAAATTTATTTTTCTTAGACGGAGTTAGGAAATAGTGGTTCTAGATCCTTAGTAATTTGGAATATGTATTTTATTTGCTCTAGCTTCTCTTTGTTTTCGGAGCATATTTTCTGGGTTGTGCTTGCAGAAATCTGCTATATGTTGGGTCATTTATTGGGAATAGGGGTGTAAATGGTTTGGTTTGGTTTGGTTTGGTTTGCAGGAATTTACGGACCGAACTACTAGTCATCGGTTTGGAAAAATTTCAAATCAAACCGAGCCATGAAAAAAATTCAAATCGAACCGAACCAAACCAAACCGCTATGGTTTGGTTCAGTTTGGTTCAAACCGCGGTTCAGTTACATGATTCAAATCGCGGTTCAGACCGTGGTTCAAACCACGATTTAGACTACGGTTCAAATTGCAACTCATTATCAGATTCGTTTAAATTTTTCGTGATCACAGAAGAAGAGCAAAAGATGTGGGTGTTTAAGAGGAAAGTCGAAGGAAGAGAGAGACTAGAGGAAGAGAGGCCGAGTGAAGAAAAACACTTTACAATGTCGAACGTGAAGAGAACTTGATTATTTAAGTGTCGCAATGAAGATAACAAATGATGAAATTAATATTAAATAAGATACAAAACGGGGTTATGATTAGTTTATGTAATATAGGTTTTTTTATTGATCTAACATTAAATATTAATAAATATACGAAAATATTAAATAAGATACAAAACGAGAGTTAGGATTAGTTTATGTAATGTAATATGGTTTGGTCTGGTGGTTTAGTCTCGCATTTCGATTTGGTGGTTCGGTCTCACGGTTTGATTTGGTTTCGATTCGGTTTGGGAGGGTCAGACCACATATAAATAAAACCCTAGCCCCTTCCCAATCTGTTTCGCTTAAACAGAAAAACTGGACGCTGCCGTCGTTGATTCGCAGCTGTCACGCGCTTCATCTCTCACCTCCTTCGTTTAGTAATCTCTCTCTCTCTTTCTCTCGCTCTTTCTCTCTCTCTCTCTCTCTCTCTCTCTCTCTCTCTCTCTCTCTCCGACTGCATTCAAATGTATAATGTTATTTGTTTGTTTTGATTGTGTAGGATATTCAAGCGATTCTCGCATTTAGCTTGTTGAATGTAGTTAAGATGGCTTTCCCCTCCAAGGGAATTTTCAGTCCTCGTAGGCCTCATGAATTCAGTCAGGGAGTGCTCGGGATCCAATTGTAACAAAGCATTTTGTGTTTCATAAATTTGTTGTAAAGTTTCCATCTGTTGATGCAAGAGAGTTTTGCGATCAATCTGTTGGGGAGATGCTCCACTTCCCCCTTGGGCGACATTCCTCCCCGTCTGACTGCCAGCAAGCCTTTCTCGACGCCGACGACGAGGAGGATTGGGAGGTGCTACCTCGGTTATTGGCTGTCCTCTAGAATGCATATTCATTCCTAGGGGTGGTATCCCCTCGTTCAATGGTGGAGGAGGTTGTAGTTCCCCAAAGCAGTCCTAGTGTTGCCATGAGTCTCTTCCACAAGAATATTATCTGGATCAGGAGTGATACTTGCGGTATGTCCGTCTTCCATTAGGATTAGGAGAAGGGTGCAGGAATTTTCAAGTTATTCAACGGATAATACGAATCGTTTCCCGGCAATGGAACCAAACTGATGATGCCAAAAATGTCCGGATCAGCCCAAATCCAACGGCATGTTGTATTCTGGATGTTTGAATAACTTGAAAAAGATGAATAAACACGTAAACTAAGTCGGGGCTCCACCGGCGAAGGCCCTCCGGCGTGAGAGTAAGTATTTGTGTTTAGAGAGAGAAATCAATTGACAAGAGTTTAGAGTCAAAAGTTGTGATACAAAAAATATGTGAATTATGACATGTATTTATAGGCATAGGATGTAGAGTCCATATTTGATTAGGAAGTTGTGTGTGAGGAGGTTATAATCCTAATTGAATTATAACTACCCACAATCCTTGTTTGAGTAGGATTAGGTAATAGTGTTGGTGTAATGCCCTAGGCTTTAGTTATGTTTAACTTAAAACCGTTATGTATCATCTTTATTATTTAAGTTTATTATATGATTATTATATATTTTGCATATTTATTGTAATAATCTCCGTCCCTAATTATTAAGTGAATAATTAGTATAATTGTCAATGGATAATCATATGATGATTATATGCATAGAGATGCACATTGAAATTATGGGTACTTGTTAGAGAACAAGTGACTGGACTTGACCCGTATGAGATTTATGTCATGGTCAAATGTCATAATTAAATCTCATATGGTCACTTCATTTAGTCCATAGACCTGAGATTATCATGACCTTACATATGATGAAAGTCATGTTTGATTTTAGTCAAACGATACTTAACACGATATCTATAAAGGCTATCTTTGGCATGATCAGATTAATGATGGGAAGGATGATAAGTCAAGATGGAATTTGTCCCTCGAAAGAGAGATGTTTTGCTTGGTCCCCTCGATGAGTGATAATGAAGAAAACGTGTGGCCACACCCCAATGCGATTGGATTATCATTATACTCAAAGATCGAGAAAGCATTGAACAAATACAAGTTGACGTGGACCATGACTTGTGTTCAATATAACATCGTGAGACAAAGGGAGAAATGGAAGTGTACCATTGGAAACGTGAACTCTTACGTTATATTATTTGGGTAGACATAATGGCTTGCTAGAGTCCGCTTATGTCTTATGAGGATCGATATAATCGAGCTCATTGCCAACATAATATAATCCTATTGGGTCACACACACCTAGAATGAATTGGTTAAACCAAAGGAAGAAATGATTGAGAGTTCCTGATATGACTTGAGCTGTAGCGCGACAAAACTGGCCATATGGCATGTGTAGCCGCGTGACACAACAAGCCACTGAGGCGGTTTACACTTGTTTCCTAATTTGATTAGGGCAAAAACTCTAATACTAAAGTAGTATAAATATGAGTCTGTAAACAGCCGAAATCTAGTCGAATTTTCAAGAGAGAAAATCACCAAAAGGTTTCTCATATTTCTTCCATAGGTTTAAGAATCTAGCAATTCTCAAGAACTGTTCTTGGTTCATTCTAACGTGTGGATACTACTAGAGGGTCTTCGCTCGTACGACGATCAAGGCCTAGATTTCAAATTGTCCAAAGCAATCTGAAGGTTCAAAGGTTTTGAAGATCGAAGATTGTGATTCAAAATCACACCGATAAATTGTTCGATAGCTCAAGACCGGAAAGCAATTAAGGTTGGTAAATTCTATCTCATAGGAATTCAATTTAATCGTATAGAACGGATCTTAGGGCTTTGGGTTTTGTGTTAATTTGATGCTTAATTCCGCTGCGCATTGACCCATAAAACCCAACAAATAGCACTCTGTACGCGTGCCTAGGAGGCATGTTCCTTGGCTTGTTATGCTTGATCGACATGAATGAGTGCCGAGGAAGAGAGGAGTAAGGATAGGGATACCCATTTTCTTACATTGTTGATGACCAAGGAGGCGCTCCTCATCTTTTAATGAGGCCTAGGTCGGCCTTGCTGGATGCCCTGCTCGGCATATGAGAATATGCCTTGTCGACATAAATGAATGTTGTTTGCCTTAGTCATTGTTTGTTCTGCTATGTCTAGATCGACATAGTGGGAATGACAAGGAGGCACGACGAGCAAAGGTAGGAAAAACCCACTCCCTTTGTCGTTATTGAGACTTGTATGATTTATATTTTGGGCCCAATCCATGGGGTCTTGCCTGGCCATGACACACGTTCGTACCTCGGTTTATACCGTTCATTATATTTTATTTTGAATAATTATCAATTTATGCAACACACTACACGTTTGATTTCAATAAAGGAAGTATATTATTTGGTGACAATATAATGCAATGTACTTTCTAATCCTGTTTAAAAGAATACAATAAGCTACATTATTTGAGTCAAAATTAGAAAGTTCATTATATGTAAATAGTACGCAAATTGGATTATGTGTAACAAATTAATAAAGTACATTTTGTTATTAAATAGCAACATTAATTATAAAAAAAAACTTAAAATTAAATTGCATAATTTGGTGGTCAACCAATTTTTTTTTTTTTTAAAAGTTTCATATGCAACATCAAAAATTGTATGGGGGGTTCCAAATAGAGTAAACAACCAAAATGACCCGCGTACTATACAAATAACACCAATTTGATCTCCGTACTATTTAAACTACCAAATTAACTTGCGTACTATCTATAAATTAACCAAATCAACCAAAATTGTTAATAGGTGTTAACAATTTTAACGAATGTTAGTAATTTAACGAATATTACAATTAAATTTTCAAAAATTGCCCCCATAAATATAAAGGGGCTAAAGTGGAAAATTTTATTCAGACATTAAGCCACCCCTATAAGCAACCCAGACCTAAACCCCAAAAAAATCTCAACCCTCTTCTCCGATCAACTCATCCCACCATAGCCTTTTTTTCACCCACCGATCGACCACTTTCTACTCCACAGCCCTCTCCCTTTTCCTTCCATACCTTCGACCCCAACCTATATGTCCCTTTCTCCTAACCCCATCAATTATTTATTTTAATATCCGTTAAGATACTAAATAGAGACCCAGCAAATCCAATATCAATCAGACGACAGTAATCAACACAATTGGCCAGGACTCTTCGCCTTTGCGAACTTGAACCCCCGGATTTGTCCTGCCCAGAATAAAGAAGGAGAACAGAACGGTTTTGTCCTTAGGATCCTTTCCGTTTGTACGTTGATTTGATGATAAATGTGTTGATTTGATTGTAAGTGAGCAATAGCTAAATAGGAGATAAGTTTGAGTTCAAATAATTGAGGCTCCAATTCTAAGTTATCTTTACAACTCTTAATAAATTTATTGTTATTTGTATTTTATCTATAAACTATAAGATTAAATTTTAAGTTGATCGTCAAATTACAAAATCGACGGATTTTCTTTTTTACAAATAAACCCGTGGATTGAATGTGTATAAAAGTACGACCCTCCAAACTAGTGGATCGAAAAGTTTTATTAAACGTCGTGGATTGAAAAAAATACGAATGAAATAGCCGACTGAAGTGAATGGGTTTGATGGAGATTTTTTTTTTCTCTCAATACAGCTCTGAATTTGCCAAGAAATTTTTTGAAGGTGATCATAGGTAGATTTTGATAATTTATTATTATTATTATTGTAAAAAGAAACTCAATTATTTTAAAACTAAATAGTTTAAAGGCCGAGTTCCTCTAGGACTTCTTGGGCGAGATTTAAACCCAATTTAGGAAACAACATTTAGTTAATTTTCCAGACACCCCTCCGCCCAATGGAAGTGATCGCCCCACAACATGGCGCGATCGCGCGGTATGACGGGTGGTCTTATAAGTTAATTATAAGACTAATTTGTCTCTTATAATTGACTTATTTTACAAATTTTTCAATCAAAAAAATAAAAAATTTCAATAATAACAACGAATTGCTCTCATAATTTACACAAAAAATCAAAGATTTCAATAATAACAACGAATTGCTCTCATAATTTACACATTTACAACTCTTATAAATTAATTATAAGACTAAATTACCTCTTATAATTAACTTATAAGACCATTTTCTCTCATAATTTACACATTTATAACTCTTATAAGTTAATTAAGTTAATTATAAGACTGAATTGGAGGAGGGAGCGATCGCGCCATGTTGTTGGGCGATCGCACCCAAAGATCAGAAGCCATCGCGCAATCGCACCATGTTGTGGGACGATCGCTCCCAATTAGGCGGAGGGGTGACTGGGGAATTTGAATCTGAGGATAACTCCTTATTTGAGATTTTTTTAAAAAAATTTTTTAAGGGGAAAAAAATCTGGACTGAGGGCCCTTGAAAAATTTATCCTAGTTTAAATAGTATGAGGTCAAATTGGTGATATTAGCATAATACAATATGCGGGACATTTTGATTGTTTACTATATTAACCATATTATTGCTGCAATAGTAGCTACCATCGAAGTTCACTTTAAATCTTTGGGTACCTATTATGTTTTATGTTCTATTTCACTCCCCGCTAGGGTTCTTTTCACCCTTCTCTTTCCGTACCTTCCTCCAATTCTTCACTACACTTTTTTTTTACTATCATTGACACTTTTTAATCATACATCGACATTTTTTTATACTGACACTTAACAATAAATGCAATGACACTGTTCACACCGACACTTTTTAACACTAACACTGACACTTTTTTACACTATCACTTAATAATACATGCACTGACACTCTTTACACTGGTCTGACACTCTTTACACTTGCACTTTGTTACATTAACACTGACACTTTTTTACACTAACAATGACACTTAATAATAAATGTACTGACACTCTTTGCACCGACACTTTGTTACACTAACACTATCACTTTTTTACACTGACACTTAATAATACATTCACTGACACTATTTATAATGACACATTGTTACTCTAACACTGACAATAGCGGGAAAATCAAAATACATTTTTTCTAATTCTATAAACATACATCCTCGTCACGCATTTATTTATTCGCATCAACCGCTTCTCCCTTCTCCCGCGCGCCAAATATCCAACCCATTATTCGAACCTAAATGTTTTAATCTCGCCTAACCCAGATTCAGCTTCAGCTTCAGCTTCAGCTTCTTCCGGTCGATTCAGCTAACCCTAACCCTAACACGCACAGAAATTCCTCCCAATTTCTCTCATTTTCGCACCGTTTAATCATCGCGTTTATCCCTTTCCCCCCAAATTTAGATTGATCACATTTTCATGATTTGTTAAAAAACAAATCTTTATCTTATTGCTCAATTTTCTCCGATTTTGGGGGTTTAATCATTTTTTGCCAACCTGAATTTGGCATTTTGATTTGTGTTAAGAGAGATTTATCAAGATTTCTTCATATCTGGTTATGAACCCCTTCGAGTTTGATCTCCAGCGAAGCAATTCCTGGTGTCTGAACATTGGTATCGGGATTACGGCTTTGTGATTCCGGTCACATTGCTTCAATTTTGCGTTGGGGTAGTTGTGAATGGGATCCAGAAGACGTTGGCATTCGGGCGAGGTAGGATCGGAAGAGATTATTGGTGTGTGATGGGGAATACGTGCGTAGGGCCTAATACGGGTTTCTTACAATCTGTTACGGCGGCGGTTTGGAAAACGCGACCCCCAGAGAACACTCTACCTCCTCCGAATGATGAATCCAGCGGTAAAAACAAAAATGGTGGTGAAAAGGGTTCAGATAATTCAGATTCTGCTAAAGGTAAGGGAGTTGATTCGAAAGGATCTGAGCCGGATGCCCATGTTCAGAGCACGCCTCCTGCTGAGGTAAAGATAACTGGTGAGGAGGCTAAGCCGGGTGTAAAGGTGGATGCAGGGAAGCCTGGAGAGGCTGGGAAAGGAAATAAGCCGAATCACATTAAGCGAGTCTCGAGTGTGGGACTTCAAGTTGAGTCAGTTTTGCAGAGAAAAACTGGGAATTTGAAGGAAGTTTATAGTTTGGGGAGGAAACTGGGGCAAGGTCAGTTTGGGACCACATTCCTTTGTGTAGAGAAGAGTTCGGGAAAAGAGTTTGCTTGCAAATCCATTGCGAAGAGGAAATTGACGACAGAAGAGGATGTGGAGGATGTTAGAAGGGAGATACAAATAATGCACCACTTGGCTGGTCACCCGAATGTGATATCTATTGTGGGTGCTTACGAGGATGCTGTTGCTGTTCATGTTATCATGGAGCTTTGTGCAGGTGGGGAGCTTTTCGATAGGATTATACAAAGAGGGCATTATACGGAGAGGAAAGCTGCTGAACTTGCAAGAATAATAGTTGGAGTTGTTGAAGCGTGCCACTCTTTAGGGGTTATGCATAGGGATTTGAAGCCCGAGAATTTTCTATTTGTTAATGAGAAAGAGGAATCTCCGCTTAAAACGATTGACTTTGGGCTCTCCGTGTTCTTTAAACCAGGTATTCTTTGGCAACATTTGCTTCTTTATTTGGCTGGACAATTCAATTCAACTCGATGTTGGTAGAAGTATAAACCTCACATCTAGGTTGATTATCTTTGGCACTTATTCTTCTTTGAAACAAGTTCAGTTCTGGTTATCCATGCCAAAGGATTTTATTCAGTTTATTTGTGTTTCTAAGCTGTAAGACTGATATGTGCAAGCTATTTTCTCCTACATGTTCGCATACTTAATTACTTAGTGTTTTTCCCCCCGGGTTATAGATTGTTCTGTTTGATGATCTAGCTCATCCTTGCACCTTTTTGCTACTATATTTGAATTTTATATTGCATTCTCCCCAAAGAGGAGTTTGATACAGTTGATTCCATGTGAACAAGATCTAATAATGCATCGATTCAGGTGAAACATTCACTGATGTGGTTGGGAGCCCTTACTACGTAGCTCCAGAGGTCTTGCGGAAGCATTATGGGCAAGAATGTGATGTTTGGAGTGCTGGGGTCATCATATATATTTTACTTAGTGGGGTCCCTCCATTTTGGGATGGTGAGTGCTTTGCGTTTTCTGCTTTATTGTTTTGCTAGTTTGATGCTGTTATTCAGTACTTTTGAATTTCACTTCCACTTCTTAGATGTTCAATAATGATTTGGATCAGAAACGGAGCAAGGAATATTTGAGCAGGTATTGAAAGGGGAACTTGACTTCATATCAGAACCATGGCCCAGTATATCTGAAAGTGCGAAGGATCTTGTCAGAAAAATGCTTGTACGAGACCCTAAAAAGAGATTGACGGCGCATGAAGTCCTACGTGAGTATATATGACCTTTTCCTTTCTCAGTAATCACCCTTATGAACTCACATATGGCCTTTTCCTTTCTCAATAATCATCCTTATTAACCCTGAGCATTAATTTCTTTGAGATGTCCTTCCTTTCCTACAATTCCTTTGTTCCCTCTACAGTTGGTTTTTGTTATGCTTTTTAAGTGCCCTTGTTAAAAATCTGGCGTGATTGGAATGCTTTGTTTTTTTTTTTTTCGAGTTTTCTTATGCATCTTTCCTTATCTTTGTTTTCCTTCTGTTTTTGTATTGGACTTTTCGCCTTGTGTACTTTCTCCCTTTCCAAGACTAAATCTATTGATTCTTCTCTAGTGAAGATAAAAGGACGGGATTTCTTTGTATATCTGTGTACGCTGGGAATTGGTAAGGCGAAAAGAAAAATCTAGTGTCAGGAAGAATTACCTGCATGAAATAATTTAGAATAATGGGAGGTTTCTTGTGTAATTCAGGTTCAGGCACCTCTCGTAATGGGATTTAGGCTACTGCATGCTCTTTTATTTGTCTAAGGCTGGCACAAGTACAGCTACACATTTCATCCGTCAAGAGCATCTATATTCATTCTTTGCGTAATTTCAAAAATGAAACTTAATATTCTTGTGATCTAGAATATTTCCAATAAATTAGTTCAAAGACATTTCTTTCTGAAGTACCCCAAGTCATTCTTCCAAAAAGTGCTGAAGATTTTCTCCTTGATGTATATGTTATTCAGCAACAAAAATTGTTTCAGCCATCAAAACTAGCTATTTTATGTTTTTTTCCTATACCAAAAAGCATTATTGTTTCGTTAGCTATTACACTTTACTAGTAACTGATGACTGTGTTTGCTTGCAGGCCATCCTTGGGTTCAGGTTAATAGTGTAGCTCCTGATAAGCCTCTTGATTCCGCTGTTTTATCTCGCTTGAAACAATTCTCTGCCATGAACAAAATCAAGAAAATAGCCATCAGAGTACGTACTTACTAGCTCTTATACTATTTGATATCTGAGAATGCTGGATGCCCGCACCCTTGTTCTATTTAATCTTTAATACCTACATAATTCTTGTTTCCCTGTTTATTATTCACGTGATTTTTTTAGGTGAGAACATGAGAAGACCTTGGCTAAATTCTTTGCCTTGACTATAAATAGAGTGGCATCATCATTGTCATTCTTTAAAGACCATTTGTTATTCATGTGTTCTTAACTTGACATTTTGCACACTAAGGTCATGCCTAAAAACTCTGTTAACTCTATGTAAGGTCATTGCTGAGAGCCTGTCCGAAGAGGAAATTGCTGGACTTAAAGAAATGTTTAAGATGATCGACACTGATAATAGTGGACAAATCACACTTGAAGAGCTGAAGAATGGGTTGTTTAAAGTGGGTGCCAGTTTGAAGGACTCAGAAATTAATCGTTTGATGGAAGCAGTAAGTGAAAAGTTGAATTTTATTGCTACTGGGTTTCGGTATTTCTTATGCTCGCACATATAAGTTATAATTTTAAATTCTACACTTCGATACACGGAATAAATTTTTATTACTCGTCTCCTTTATGAAATTTTCTAGTCCCTCTGTTCTGTGCCAAAAATGAGTGGTCATTTTCTGGTTTTAAGGAGATTACGGAAGTTGACTTTTAAGAATTTTAGCACAAATACACGCATCCTTAATGATCATATTATTAAATGCAAATCAAGATGGGACGCATCGTTGTTGTGGCAGTGTGGTATATTTTTGTGTATTGGTGCTTATGGACTTACGCAATGCAAGAATTTACAGAGAACACACTCTATCTTTGAAAATACTATGAAATAGAATATCTCCTTGGCTTCTCTCAAGGGATTCCATTTCTTTCGTTCAACATGATTGGCTGGGGCTTTGCCTATACTACTTGTTTTTATACATGTTTTTTTTGACAAAAGAAGTTATATTAGAAGGATGAAGAAGGTGTCCTATTAAAAGAAAATAAAATGGGAAAGAAAAAAGAAAAAAATACAAAGCCATTTATCAAACTAAAAAAGCCAATCTAATGTAGGGCAGCTTTCCAATCTCTGCACAAGGAAGCAAGGAAAAGAATAATGCCTCTTATCTTTGGATCAACCTATTCTCCATATGCTCTTGTATATGCATCCTTATATTAATACATATCTTTTGCTGATAAAAGAAGAAAGAAAACATAGGTGAGTTTAGTAAATTCATTAGAAAGTGGACACTCATTGAGGGATTCCTAATTGGTCTTCAAATGTATAATTAATATTTACGACATTGGGTATAAGAATTTATGGTCGTAGGGTGCGCCCAAGTACTTCCACCCAACTTACGAATCATTTTGAGCCAAGTTTGTGTATATCAAATTCATAGTTTCCACGGATCTTACTTCTACACAAATAATTGTACTATAGTCCTTGCATCAGAGCTAAGAAGTACACCATAAACAATCCTTCGGGGTTGTCGCACCTCCTCCACATTTTTGCTTATGGTTGCATACATTTTGTCTTTGCTTTAGAAACAAAATTAAGAGGCGGTCTCCTGTGAGACGGGTCATGATCCGTCTCATGCATGAGACGGGTCGACCCATGATCCATGGGGCATGACCCGCCACGTGGCAGCCTTTTATAGGTCAAATTTTTTTTTTTTTTTTTTTTTTTAATTTTTTTTTTTAAATTTTTTTCTGAGAAAAAGTAATAGTTACCATCTCTTAAAGTAATAGTTTGTATACATTAAAGTAATAGTTTGTATACATTAAAGTAATACATATATACAGAAAAGTAATAGTGTTTTTCCCTAAGTTTTCTATGTATTACTTTAAGTAATATTTTTTCCCTAACTCATGTATATGAATGTAATAGTTTATACAAGTAAATGTAACACTTTGATAGATGAAATTGTAACATATTTCTATAGATAATGTAATACTTTTACATGAAAACATATATACCTATACATATGTGTTACAATTATGTACAAATACTATTATATATAAATAACACGTTTGTTACATTTTAGTTATAATAAGTATTACTTTTGCCAAACGAAGAAAACATAGGAAAAAACATTATTACTTTTCTGTATATATGTATTACTTTAATGTATACAAACTATTACTTTAATGTATACAAACTATTACTTTAATGTATACAAACTATTACTTTATGTTGGCTGAAGGATTGGGCTTAAGGCAAATGTGGGCTGATTCCAGCTTGGGCGACCGCCCATATGCAAAAAGCTTGGGCGGAGGCGTGGATTGGCTTTGTTGGGCGGGTGATGGGTCAGGATCCGACCCGTCTCATGGATGAGACGGGTTTTCATGTTCTCACCCAAGTTTTTGTCCAAAATTAATGTTAACCAGTCCTCAAACCCCTTATCAGGCCCAATCCAAGTACCCACACAAATTTCAGGTTACATACTTGCAATGGGAACTTCTCAAAATATACAAACAAACCAGAAGAGAATAGCATAACAAACACGACACAAGGGATTACAGACAAAATCATTAGTCAGATGGCCCAGACCTACCAATCTCACTACCATAACCAACATCAATACCTGGACCCTACTAATCCCTCTTCTCACAGATTCTGGTCAACTTGGAGGCAAACAGACACAATGAGGTAAACATTGTGAAACGAGCCTGAAACCCATGTAGGGATGTGTGTAAATGGAGAGGAATATTAGGCACTTTAGAATATTCTATTTTCAATATAAAGAGGTGATTATATGTGAGGATCGTATTGATGAGTAAGTGGCGTGGTAACTTTCACTGATTTTCGAGTCGTGGGAGCAGCAAGAAAATAAGTTGGGATCTATGAACAGCTCTGTGTAGGCTGTGCATACACTGGTTGTTCAACGCTTTTCGGTGCTCCTTTTCTTTTTCTCATACGTTTCATTTGCTTTAATATAAATCTCTTCCGATGGTTTCACTGATCGTTTAATGAAGGATGACAATATCATTTGCAATTGACAATGATAATTAGGCCGAGTGGACAAATAGCTTGAAAGATTTTTACAGGGATGATAAGGGTCTCCAGAGAAGTGATGCACAAATCATGTTTAAGAGTAAGATTGTAGTCAAGAAATTAGCCGGTCTTTATTATGAAACTGCAGCCTGCAGCTATTGTCAAATGATGCATCTAAGATTTTTCAATGCATTTGGTTTCATTTATCTTATCTTTTAGGCCAAATTGCGTTTATCCCCCAAAAGTATCCACCCAATCCCACTTTGCACCCCAGTTTGAAAAGTGGGTCTGCATGGTACTTTAATTTTGAAATCATACCACTTTACCCCCTCCCCTTGACGCTTTCCATATTGTCCCACTTTACCTCATGCTCAAGTGCATGTCAGGGGGTAAAGTAGGACAATTTCAAAATTAAAGTACCAAACAAACACACTTTTCAAACTGGGGGTTGCAAAGTGGGATTGGTTAGATACTTTGGGGGGGGGGGGATAAACGTAATTTGGCTTATCTTTTATCATTTTCTGAAACAACTTAAGTGAGATTAATATACAATACCATTTAAAGATGGCTGTCTTTCTGAACATGCCTTGGTGTTTTGGCCTATGTAGCTTCATAGGCTTTAACCTTGTTTTTCTTAACCCCTGTACATTTTTAATCTCCTTTACTTGACTACTGCAGGCTGACGTTGACAACAGTGGTACTATAGACTATGGTGAGTTTGTAGCAGCAATGCTCCACCTGAACAAAGTCCAGAGGGAGGATCATATGTTTGCCGCCTTCTCATACTTTGACAAAGATGGTAGCGGATATATCACTGCAGACGAGCTTCAGCAAGCTTGTGAACAGTTTGGTTTGGGTGATGTTCATCTCGAAGAAGTTATCCGTGAAGTAGATCAGGATAATGTAATTATATTTCTCCCAGCAGATTAAAATCTTTCCCATCCTATTACTCCCTCCATCTCAAATTAAATGTCCATTTTTTTTTTTTCAAATTTGCTCTTGATCAATCAAGAGCGATTTTGAAAACTTTTTGGACATTTATTTTGGGACGGAGGTAGTACTTCAATTATACCAAGCGGCAGGATCATTCTTCATGATTTGTTATTTGCTTCTCAGGATGGGCGTATTGATTACAGCGAGTTTGTGGCCATGATGCAAGATACTGGTTTTGGCAAGAAGGGTATTCAGAGTAGTTAGAACTTGCCTCCAGCATCGTCGTAAGCTTGGTAACACTTAATTGTTTATATTTCAACGACACAATCGGTAGTTGCCTACCGATCTTTTTGGTGTTCTATCTTGTACTTCTGTTCAGTTAGGTCTTTTTTATTTTTATGTTTTAAATTTATTTCAGGGATTGGTCATTGCTGTTCATAAATGTAGCCATTTGCTTTGTGTTAGTAATATTTTGTTAGCTATATGCATTTGATACACAACACAATACACTTTTCATGTAATATTGGCGCTCTACATGATTTGTGAAATATTTCCGCTTATTTTGGCCTGTCAAGTGTAAGACCATGTGCTATGGTGAGCGAACTTTGCTCACCAAGTGAAATCTTTTGAAATCTGGTGAGCGAAAATTGATTCAAATTCGCTCACCAAGTGAAATCTTATGAAATCTGGTGAGCAAAAATTGGTTCAACTGCTGTAATGGTGAGCGAGTTTTCGCTCAAACCCATGAGCGAAACTAGTTCGCTCACATTTTAAGCGAAACTGTGAGCAAAACTGTGAGTGAAGCGAAAACAGATTAAATGTTTATTTCTTATTTTGGCCTGTCAAGTGTAAAATTTGATGCTACATTTCATCATGTGAGGTGTTCAAATCTGATATCCTTCCCTCAGTGGGATCTAAAATTTTTAGTGAGGGGTCAAATTTTAATATAATAAAGGAAAAAGCTTACACTGAAGATATAAATTTTAATGGGTTTTGTTAGAATATCTACCATAGGAGTATCCTAACAAGTGACCCATTATTTTTGGATAAAAATGTCCCTCATTCCTCAAAGTAAGCATATGTATGATGGGGGCAAAATTGTAGCTGGTTCATCAGAAAGTTACAATTTTGCCCCATCATACATATGCTTAGTTTGAGGAATGAGGGACATTTTTATCCAAAAATAATAGGCCACTTGTTAGGATAGTCCTGTGTGATAGTATCCTAACAAAACCCAATTTTAATACAACACAAATACCATATTTTATTCATAGTTATTAGTTAAAATAATAATGACAATAGTTATATAATCATAATAGTAATAATATCAAATTTAATTGTGAAGGTTGCCCCATAGAAACATTAGACTATCTGACTCTCGTGAGAGGGTCACCATGGATCACAAGAAAAAGTCATCAAAATTCCACAACCCGGGCAACCAGCCAACCGAAGGTTGGCCAAAGTTGGGTCACCAAAATGGGACACATGTCACCCTTTTATTGGGTGGCATGTTTTTATATAAATATATTTTATATAATTATATAACATAATAAAATAAAAATATATCAATATATATATATATATTTTTATATATTTGTATAGATAATTATTTTTAATAATTGTACGGGTAATTTTAAAAATATTATTACTAATACATTATTTAGAAAAATAAAATGATAAGTATTTTAGGTAAGTTGGAGTAAAGAGAAATAAATACTCCCTCCGTTCCACGTGAATGCAAACTTATTTCTATTTTGGTCCGTCCCACGTGAATGCAAACTTCCCAAAATGGCAAAGAATATTCACTATTCCACCCACTCATTCTCTCTCCTACTTCACTTTTACACTCACAACATTCTCTCTCCTCACTATTCCTCCCACTCATTCTCTCTCCTATTTAATTTTTCATACTCACAACATTTAACTTTTTCTCTTTCTTACATCACTTTTCCTTAATTCTCATACCCAAAAAGTTAGTCCACATTCACGTGGGACGGAGGGAGTATTTTATTAAAAGGTTGGGTTGGGTTGAGTTGGGTCACTGATGGGAGTATAAATTATATAAGGTTGGGGTTGTGTATATGAAAGTGAGAAAAAATAATATGAACAGTATAAACCGAGATACGAACATGGGCTTGCTCGAGCCTGACCCAAAAGGATTGGGCCACAAACATAATCCAATAATACAAGTGTTATGGCCGAAGAACATCTTCCTCATGTGCCGAGGAAAATTCTTCTCGGCCTTAAACCAATGATGGACTCTTCATACCTGGCTAATCATACTCCGAGGTGTCACAAGTGATGAGGAAAGAAATGTTCTCACCTCGGCATATTATAAAATGACGAGGAGAGAGAATTGTTTACCCCGGCATGTTACTTTGCCGGCCAATCACCAAATGACGAGGAAGCAGAATCATTCACCTCGGCCCATTTGTCAAGGCCGAGATAAAACATTTATGTTCCTCGGCGTTTCGGCTAGCAGATTGCACAGTCCTTGTCAAACAAGGATTCTACAGTCATGATCCAATCAGGATTACAATTGCCAACATCAATTCAAGTCAAACAATGACTCCTTAACAGATATAATTCTCTTAGGATTATATCTTATCTCTTTACAAGTTCACTCCAACATGGATTCTATCAATCCATCCCTATAAATACAAGACCCATGGCTCATTATTTGGTACGTTACTTTTTACATTGCAGAAACTCTGTCAATTTAGTTTCTCACATACAAATCGTGAACTTACTCTCACGCCGGAGGGCCTTTAGCCGGATCCGCCCCGGCTTAGTTTACGTGTTTTCTCTTATTTTCAGGTCTTGCAATCACCGGAGCATTCATCGCTTGGATTTGGGCTGATTTGACGATTTTGGCATCATCAAGTGGTTCCATTGCCGGGAAATCGATTCAAACACCCTTTGTTTGGCCTGAAAAGCGCTTGCTAAAAGCCAAATTTCTTGCCGGATTTTTTCTACCTTTGAACGGAATTTCTGGATCGTTTGGGCTCTGTTCTTGAAACCGCCGGAATCTGGAAATTTCAATCGGAATTTGCCCAGATTCCGTTGGAGGCGTTTTAGCGTGAAATTCCGCCCCAGTTTTGGCTTGAATTTTTTGTGTTGGAAAAATCACGATTGGGTGTTCGTTCGTGGTCAAAATTTGCCCTAATTTTGGCCAGAAATTTGGATCTGTTGGGAATTGTGATTTTTGGGAAATTTGCACTTGGTAATTTGTTATTGATTCACAATGGACGGACAATTTACAAGTGTTACGTGAGGACCCAACCCAGTGAATGGGGTGAACACTGGAGCTGAGGAGCTGCCTCCTCCTCCTCCTCCTCTACCTCAGCCAGACGCCCATCCTCCCCTCGCCATGACTCTTCGTTCCAAGGGTCAGGCGAATGCCGAGGGAGAGGGTGCCGAGCTTCCTCGGCCCACTCGTACTCGTGGGAAGCAAGTGGGAAGGAAGAAGACAAAGAATGCCGACGTCGGTCAAGCAGCAGGAGCTCCACCCGTTGACCGACGCTCTTTGTTACATAAGCAGATGGAGACATTGCAAAGGATGTATGAAACACTGTGCCGCTCTTTTGCAATTGGACCCCGCATCATTCCATGGCCGAATTCATTAGGCCATCCCCATAGAGCGGCAACCCTCTCGTAAGGGAACAAGGTGAGCAACGAGCTCCTCTCCTCAAGACCGCTGAACTACCAAAGCAAGCACCCCGGGAACCTACCCGTCCTCGGCATGACAATAAGAAGAGGGATCAGGTAGTTGACCTGAGAAGCTAATTGACTCCCAGGGAAGAGGAGGTGAACTCAAGGGACCTAAGGACAAGGCTCAGTCTGAACAGGCGAATGTCACCACCTCGTCTAGTCATAGCACCCCGACGTCCTGACTCTCCTCGTCCTCGTCGATCCCGCCATGATTCTCCTCTTCCTCGACATCGCCGGGATTCTCCCCGTCCCCGTGTTCGTGAATTTGCTAGGCCGAGGACCCCGGAACCATATAGGATGATACTTGGTGGCCAAGACCTGGAACTGAAGCGTGATAAGGCCCCCTCCAAACGGGACAAACCCACCGGCTACGACGTGCAGAGCACAGTAGGGTGAATGATCGCATCAAGGATAAATCCATCAGAAGCTCCCAACGAAGCACCCGCTCGAGCAGCGACAAGGGAGTGGAGACCAAGCAATGGGAGCTGTTGAAGCAAAGACTGGATGACATGGAGATGGGAAAGAAGTTCAATGACGATGACTATGACTGGGCAACTCGTCCGTTCTCCTTGAGGATAACTACGGCTCCACCTAATCCTCACCTCAAGCTCCCGAATTTCGAGAAGTACAATGGCACCACTGATGCAAAAGACCACGTGCAAGGTTTTGAACAAACCATGAATCTCCTCACCACTGCTGACGAATTGCTTTGTAAAGCTTTCGCGAGCACTTTCTCCGGAACAGCCTTGACCTGGTTCCGTGAGCTTAAAAGAGGTAGCATCGATTGCTGGAGGGGCATGAGGAGAATGTTCTTGGACCACTTTGCCACTGCTGGTAAGAGGAAGATGAGGCTGGCCGACTTGGCCAACATCGAGCAGGGAAAGGGAGAGACCACCCTCAACTACTACAACCGGTTCCGAAAAATGGCAGACCAGGTTGAAGAGAGCCTCACTGACAGGGAGGTCATTGTTTGTTTCAACTCTGGCTTAAAATCTGGTCCCCTCGTTTATGAACTCTCAGCCCGGGAACCTCAATCAAAGTCCGAACTATACAAGGTGGCTTATGCCATTTCCATGGCTGAAGATAAAACAAAGAAAAGGGGAGGCGACAAGACAGAAACTGAAACGACGGTCACTCGCCAGAATGACAATGGGAATGGTAAGGGATCCAAAGGGAAGAACAGAACAAGAGGCACAGAGAAACCTGAGGTATTCACCCCCCTGACCAAACCCATTTCAGAAATCATGCAGCTAGTAAATCTCCCTCCCCCCCGTCCACTAAGTGATAAACCGAAGTACCCTCGTGACGCTTCCAAATACTGTGATTTCCACATAGACAACGGCCACACCACGGATGGTTGTTGGGCCTTAAAGAGGATAATACAACGGTGGGTTGACGAGGGAAAGCTGGACCGCTATGTCATGAAGAAAGACAACAACAAGCGGAAGCGAAAGGAAGAGGAAAGCGAAGATGATGATAAAAGTGAAGACGGAGAACGTAGGCCTCCTAGAGCCAAATTGCACGTAATCCGTGAAGAAGTTACTTCCACCAGAAAGCTGAGGGACCAGATCCATGAACTAAGCAAAGTTTACCACGTGCCTGCTTGGATTCATAAGGCGGAAGAGGTCATCAGTTTTTCACCAAACGAACTGGCAGGGAGCCGTGCTGCCCGTGAACAACCCTTGGTGATAAAGGGTCGAATTGACAATGTGGAATCGGAAAGATTACTTGTGGACACGGGGGCCTCCCGTGATATTCTGTATTATTCCGCTTTCCAACAGATGGGATTGAAAGACACTGTACTGGAACCATATCATGGTAGGCTCGAAGGATTCACCAACCATAAGGTTGGAGCTAAGGGGACCGTGGAATTAGAGCTTGAAGTCGGTGAACATCCCTTCCTAGCCAAGGCCACAGTCAATTTCGTAGTCATGGATTTGACTAGTGATTATCATGCAATCATAGGCATTCCAAGTCAAGCTAAGCTTGGGATGGTGGCCTCCCTTCCCCACCAACGAGTTAAATTCCCCACTCGTGCTGGGATTGGATGTGTGAGGGCAACCCCCAAAGACTTCTTGGAACATGTCGTGAAGAGCAGAAAGAAATCCAAAAGTGTGGAGATAGATACCCCCGAGGAAAACATCAAGATCTCAAAGTCTCAGAAAACCACCGAAACTAGCTCCAGAATGAGCTATATCTGTGAGGTGTCTGATAAGGAAGAAGAGCCTATGGTCCTAGAAATTGCAGATGACCAAGGCATAGTCCTACCTGTACCTGAGGAAGAGCCTATGGTCCAAGAAATTGCAGATGACCAAGGCATAGTTCCACCCGTATTCGAGGAAGACCCTGTTCTCATCAACGGCCAGAACTCGGGGGCCAACCACGACCTAGGGAAGGTCAATCTCCCCGATGTTGATAAAGTTATGGAGGAAGAAGGCCTCAATGTGAACGACAACGAAGGGAGAAGAATTAGAGAAATCATTATCGAGTCTCTAGAATTTCGTGACGGTCCTGAAATGAAGCCTGTAGATGAGCTGGAAGAGGTAGTCATCAATCCTGACTATCCTGAACAAAAAATCAAGCTCGGGGGCCAACTATCTCCAGAAGAGAAATAAAGAATCATCTCCCTTTTGAAAAACAGTCTCGACGTCTTTGCTTGGAGAGTCGAGGACATGAGGGGGATCAATGAAGAAGTAGCCCTCCACCGCCTAGAAGTTGATCCTTTGGGGAAAACCATCTCCCAGACAAGGAGAAACTTTGCAAGGGACAAGGAGGAAGCCATTAAGGAAGAGGTGCAAAAGTTACTTAGCGCAGGGATAATTCGTGAAGTCAAGTACCCCGTTTGGTTGGCCAACGTAGTTATGGTGAAGAAGCAAAATGGGAAGTGGCGTATGTGTATAGACTTCACCGATCTAAACAAAGCCTGTCCCAAGGACAGCTATCCTCTCCCCAGAATTGACAAGTTGGTTGACTCCATTGCGGGACACCAAACTCTCAGCTTCCTAGATGCCTATTCAGGCTATCATCAGATAAAAATGGCGGAAGAGGACATCGAGAAGACGGCCTTCCAAACACCTGGGGGAAACTACTGTTACATCATGATGCCTTTTGGGCTCAAGAACGCGGGCGCCACGTACCAGCGAATGGTGAACAAAGTATTTGAAGCTCAAATAGGTCGCAACATGGAAGCTTATATTGATGACATGGTCATAAAAACCAAGGAGGGCAGTCACGCTCCTGACCTGGAAGAGACAATTAACAACCTTCGAGCCAACAACATGAAGCTAAACCCAAGCAAGTGCGTATTTGGAGTAACGGCTGGAAAGTTCCTAGGCTTCATGGTATCACAAAGGGGAATAGAGGCCAACCCTGAAAAAATTAAGGCGCTCATTGACATGAAGGAACCTACCATGATCAAGGAGGTTCAAAGATTAAATGGAAGAATAGCGGCCCTTGGAAGATTCATCGCCAAATCTGCCGAAAAGTCACTGCCCTTCTTCAAGGTTTTGAAGGGTACTAAGAGCTTCTCCTGGACTCCTGAATGCTCTGAAGCATTCCTACGGTTGAAGAAGTACTTGGGTTCCCCTCCCTTGCTTAGCGATCCAGGCCTACTAGGTGAGATCTTGTACGTCTTCTTAGCCAGCGATTATCTTGTCGCATTGTCTTAGTTCGGAATGACGAAGGAATTGAAGCTTTGTCTACTATGTCTCTAAGGCCTTTGTCCAGACGTGGAAAGCGAGATACTTTAATGTGGAGAAGATAGCGTACGCGCTAGTCATTGCCTCAAGAAAATTACGTGCCTATTTTTCTGCACATCCTATCACCGTATACACAAATGAACCATTGAAGAAGATACTACATAAGTTGGACGGCTCCGGACGTCTCCTTAATTGGTCCATCGCTCTCACTGAGTTTGATATCACTTACCAACCAAGGAAGACCCTCCTGGCACAACCTTTGGTTGACTTCATGGTCGAGACTGCCTTTATGGGTGAGCATCTCCCCACCTCTCGGAAGCAAAATGCACCAGAGGAAAAAGACTCTCCCATTGAACTCCCACCCAACTGTTGGATCCTGTATACGGACGGATCAGCCACAAAAGAAAGAAGCGGAGCTGAAATTGTACTAGCAAGCCCAGAAGGAGAATACACTACGCAAGGCGCCATCCGTTTCAAGTTCCCTGCCTCCAATAATCAAGCTGAATATGAAGCTCTAATATTTGGCATTGAGTTGGCCTCCTTCTATGGAGCAACTAAGGTGGCGGCTTTCTGTGACTCCCAACTCGTTGTCAAACAAGTAAAGGGAGAGTATAACGCTCAAGACCCCACCCTTGCTAAGTATAGAGACCTGGTCCTAGATATGACGAAGAAGATGGAATTTTTCGAGCTCAAACAAATTGGCAGGGAAGATAACCAAGTCGCAGACGGTCTCTCCAAACTGGCAACCATGGATGTGTCTAAGACCAGTCCATATGTAGTTTATGCCGAGGAACCTGCGTACGAAAGACTACAAGTCATGCTCTTAGATGGAGAGGAGAGATCTTTGGATCGATGACTACATTGAATACATTGAGAAGGAGAAACTCCCCGAAGATGAAGCTCAAGCTAAACTCATCAAGAAGAGGTCCCCAAGGTTCGTGGTAATGAGCGGAGTCCTCTACCGAAGATCTTTCACGAAGCCCCTGCTAAGGTGTGTCTATCCTAAGGAAATTGAGAACCTCTTGGCAGAAGTACATGAAGGCGTTTGCGGCGGACACCCGGGGGCCAGAACCTTAGTTGACAAGATCATATCGCTAGGTTACTACTGGCCAAACCTAAGGGAAGACGCGCACGCCTATGTTAGAAAATGTGACAAGTGCCAAAGATTCTCTGACATTCCTAGACTACCGGCAATTGAGCAAACACTTGTAATACCTACGTGGCCATTTGATATGTGGGGGATCGATATCATAGGACCCTTCCCTGCCGCCCGTGGTAATTGTAAGTACGTGATAGTAGCTGTTGATTACTTCTCCAAGTGGATAGAAGCCAAGGCATTAGCCAAGATAACGGAAGAGAACGCAATCAACTTTGTCCATGACAACATCTGGTGCAGATTCGGCCTTCCACATACAATTGTCTACGATCATGGATCGCAATTTTTACGGCATTCACTACGTAGTTGGGAAGAGTAAAAATCCGCCATGCAAAATCTTCGCCAGCGAGACCCCAAGGCAACGGTCAGCGAGCGGCAACAACCGGTCCTAACCGCCCTTACCAAGAACCTTGAGGGACGCGAGGGTAGATGGTTAGACGAACTTCCCCCAGCCTTATGGGTCATTCGCCGCACAACCACCCGGGGCTGATCGGGAAACCCATTCGCACTAACCTTCGGTTACGAGGCTATGGCACCGGCGGAGATGGCCATCCCTGTTGTGAGAAACTCCCATTATGATGAGCAAGTCAACAAGGTTAATAGGCTCCTAGACCTAGACACGATAGATGAGAAACGACTAGCCGCGCAGATGAGGATGGTGAATTACAAGCAAATGACCAAGGCATACCACGACAAAAGGGTCATCAGAAGAGTATTCCAAGTAGGCGATTGGGTACTTAGAAAGATTGAGGCTACTGGTCGAAAGGGAGAACAAAACAAGCTCTCCCCAAATTGGGAAGGTCCCTACATCATCACTCAAGTCATTCGGGAAGGGACCTACAGATTGAAGACCAAGGAGGGGAAAGATCTCAAGCATCCATGGCACTCCGACAACCTTAGAAAATATTATCACTAGTCTAGTTTATTTTACAGTAGATTAGTTTCTTATTTTCTGTCTTTTATTTTTGTTAGTTGATAGGATTGCAGTTCGGTGTAATCGCATTTCAGTTTTGCGAAAGCGCTTCCAACATGCAAAGCAACTATCAACTCTTCACACACGAGACACCGAGAGAAGATGAGGACCTTATCCCCGACTCTTGAAACATACACTTTACATCCTAACAAGGGTCCGCCTTGACCTAGGATTACAAATCACGATCAAGACGAGGGTCCTCCTTGGCCTTTAATGACTTTACATCCTAACAAGGGTCCGCCTTGACCTAGGATTACAAATCACGATCCAAGACCAAGGGTCCTCCTTGGCACGATGACTTTACATCCTAACAAGGGTCCGCCCGACCTAGGATTACAAATCACGCCAAGACCAAGGGTCCTCCTTGGCCTAATGACTTTACATCCTAACAAGGGTCCGCCTTGACCTAGGATTACAAATCACGGTCGAGACCCGAGGTCCTCCTTGGGGCGATGACTTTACATCTAACAAGGGTCCGCCACGACCTAGGATTACAAATCACGATCAAGACCAAGGGTCCTCCTTGGCTTTAATGACTTTACATCCTAACAAGGGTCGCCTTGACCTAGGATAACAAATCACGGCTAAGGCAGGGTCCTCCTCGGCCTAATGGCTTACCATACATCCTATCAAGGGTCCGCCTTGATTCAGGATTACAAACTAACAGTCAGACCCGAGGAGTCCCTCCTCGGCATAATGACTTGCCTCACGTCAAGACAAGGAAATACCATGTCACTATGACTAAAAGGCATCACGTCTGAAACTTGTGCACGAGTCATCTTCCTCGGCATAAGGAGACGAAAAAGAAGAAATCACCCAACACTCAAAACCGAGGAGTCCTTCCTCGGCCATCACGACTTAGAGCTCAGTTAAAGCCGAGGAGACCTTCCTCGGCCTAACCACTTGCTCAACAACTGGGTAACGTAGGGCCCTCCCCGTTCCCCACCTTCACAAATTTGGTGCCTATGCCCAGCATACAAACAATTCATTAAAACAACATGAATAAAGACAAAAGGATTTTTTTTCATTGATATTCAAAGAAAGGTTACAAATCCTACCATCTATTACAAAAAAGGAAAAGAAAAGTCCTATCTAAGCTTGCTTTCCATCATCAAAAGGCTTTTCAAGCCAATCTGCTTGGATGGAGCCGGGAGGAGGAAGAACAGTTTGGTCAGTGTGAGCATCATCTTTCTCGGCCTCGTCTCCCCCTACCTCGGTATCCATGACATCAGGCTCTCCCTCATCCTGGATTGCCTCAACCAAGGCTTTGAGATTTCCAGGAACAACAGAGGCCGGCCTCCACACTTCCCTGCATGCTTGAGCATCCTTCTCAGCAATTATTTCCAAGATATTTTCAGAGTAAGGAACCAAGTGGTGGAGAGCCCTAACCTCCTCGCCATATTGATCCCGGCAAATCAACATAGCTACCTTGCTAAGGTCCAAGCCGATGGAGGGGTCAGCCAGGATGCTACGGGCAAGGTGGAGATACCCGTCTTCAAACATGGTTGCCGTTTGCTCGTCCACGACATCTTGAAAGGCCGAGCTGGCCATCATCGAGTCCTTGAAGGCCTGACTCTCCTTGAACCGGGCAACGGCCTCCTCCTCCCTAGCAGGAAGGGTAGCTTCTAACCCTCGGCACCGGGCTTCAGCTTCATCGGCCCTAGTTTGGACCTTAGCCTTTTCCTTCCTTGCCGTAGCAAGCTCTTCTTCTTTTAGCCGGAGATGCTCCTTGGCTTTGGCCTTTTCTTCCTCAGACCTCTTCACCTCGGCCTCTACTTTGGCCTTAGCTGCATCGAGCTCAGCATCCTTGGCCTTCAAAAGTTTGACCAAGGAAGCCTTATCAGCCGCACCCTTCGCCTGGGCGGTCTTGGCCTCATTCAGGCGCCTGGCTTTTATCTTGGCCAAGACGTTCTCGTAAGCCGTGACGGAAGCCAACTGAAAGAGAAGTTAATGTTAACAAACCAAGCAAATCTCAAACTCAATATGACTGAAAAGGAGAGACATTCACCTCGGCAATTAGGAGCCCTTTGCGGCAAAGCAAGGTGTCCTCACTAGGAGCCTCTTTGACGAGGGCCTCGTAAGCCTCCTCATCCATAGCTCTCTGAACGGGAGCTCGGCCTAGCCTCTCCAAGGGTCCCCCCTAATTTGCAGAGGAAGACCCCTAAGACGGGGAACGTTGAGGGCCATGCTCTTAGATAGCTCATCGGCCTCTTCATCAGTTTGGATGGTCTGGATGGATAAGGGACGAGGAGCCTCAACATTGGGGGCCCCACTAACAGTTGCCCTCTTAGCTACGGGCTCCTCGGTGCTGGCTGCCTGGGATCTCTTGGAGCCTGACGTCGGCTTATGAGGCCTGTTTCCTCGGCCACCTCCTCCTCGGCATCAACATGGAGGCTAGGCCCCTCTACAGTTGATGGGTTGATTTGTTCCTCAGTGGCCGATTCCTCGGCATTTACCTCCCCATGCAGTTTGAAGGGAAGGGGTTGATCACCCTGCACATTCAGCACCAAGTTACGGGCATTGGCTTCCTCCCGTCTCTCCACCAAGCCAGATTTCTTGCTTAGCTTCCTCTTTTGTTTCACCAATTCCATGGGGCTCAGCCTCCTCGTAGACATTTCGGCCTCTTCCTCGGGGGTTAGATCTGCAAAGAAAAAGACGAGGGTTAAATACGAGCAGAAGAAGAAAGGAACATCCAAAAAATAACCAAGTACCAAGAGTTAAATATTTACATCCAACTATGTTTATCTCTTCCAGACATTGGTCCGGGGGATGGGACTTGCACCTAGTACAATCCTCATGAAATACTAGGCCGGGGTGAACTGTCTAGTCGTTAAAACGCCTCCCCCTCTTTACGGTGACGAGGGGAACCACCCCGTCCTTCGACCCCGACATCAATCCAGCCTGGACGTAGTAATGATCAGTAGATTCTATCACCGACCAATCAAGGACCCCCACCTCGGCAAATGTCTCTAAGCGCTGGATTAAAGCCTGAGTCCACTCATATTGTTGGACAGGAAACGACGAAGTTGGATCCTTGCAAGGAGATTGGACCTCCCAACCTCGGCGACTCTCAACCCTGATGACGTGGTTATCCCAGCCTGCAACTTTGCTAGACATGGGGAGAAGCAGCTTTGGTTTTGTGGATGCACTCCTAATGAGGAGGAGCCAACTTTCCTTGACAAATTGGACATTATAGAAATGCCGAAAAGCTCCCATGGTCGGCTCATACCATAAGCTACGGCAGAGGACAATGAAGCTAACAAGAACCCGGGCACCATTAGCTCCTAGCATGGCCGACACTGCCCTTACATCGTCCAAAAATTCGTTGATGAAGGGGTCAAAAGGGAGACGAAGCCCCTGTTGAAATTGTTTGAAATAGAAGTGTACGTAGTCTTGATTGTAGTAAAAGTTCTCCTCCTCCTTCTTCGTCTTAAGCTCAAGTTTGCCCATATAAGTTAACCTGTACTCAGCTTTATCTACCCCGTATTTGGAGTATAGCTTTTCCAGCATGGGATCCCCGGCCCTTGGGGCCCTCTCTTGTCGCTTTCCCGTACCTAGGCCTCCTCTTCCTCGGCCTCCCCTTCTTCGAACCAGGCGGCCATCAACCTGGGCATTTTCCACGAAGGCGTCAACTATGCGGGTGGACGAGGAGGGCTCTCCTTCTCTTCCCGTCATATCTGCATAAAAACGAGGGGACAAAATTAGTTACCTCGTCAATGGCTGATCTTAAGACGGGGAAGGGAGATTCCCCTCCTCGTCATTTCATAAGGCCGAGGAGGGAGCCTTACCACTCAGACGCTCACGCATTTCACGATCTGAGGCCGGATAGAACAGTTCGATGTGCTCCACTATCTCGGCCCTATTCTCAAGCAACACAATATTACGAGTTGATGAATCAATTCGATCTATTCTTGTACTATCGGGGTATTGGATGAACATTCGGTTACGGCCATAACCCCTCAACATCTTTCCTATGGCGTCCAGGGTGAGCATCAACCATGGACCTCTCTCCCTTCGATAAACCCTCAGGTTGCCGGTGTGATATCCGTAACGGAATCGGGGGGAATGGTCCCAAGAATGAGCCATTTCTAAGGGGAATCAAAAATTAAAGGGGGAGTTCATTCAAATATTCAAAGAAGTTCAACAAAATCCAAAGAAAATCAAAGATTCAGAGTGTTGGTGAGTTGAAAACAAAAGATTCATAGAAAAAGCTTCAACCTTCAACAATGGAAGATCATTTTCTTGGCACAATCAAGTTCCTCTTAAAAACCCTAGAAGACGCTAAAGCATGAATATAATTCGTGAGAAGGGAATAAAATTCGTACCTGAGTTTGAAAATGTGATCTGAATCACAACGAAAGCAACGTCGCTGAAGGATTGAGTTCGCCGGAAGCTGGGAATGAAGAAGAATCTTTGTGTCCGGAGAATTTTCTTGCCTTCGCTCTCAAACAGTGGGGGTTCGTAAAGATTGAAATAACAAGGGTTTTAGTTTTTATACTCCCTTAATCGGGTCAAACCCATGGGTAAAACGAAAATCCGGGTATGGCGCCCCCTAAATTAAATGCTATCAACATTTTTCGAGGCATGACAAGACTGGGGGGCCCCCATGTAATCATGAGAATATTAACCGTCAGATAACGAAGAGACGCTGAGGACACGTGTCAAAACCTGTTCGTATCCCATAAGCCGAGGACGAGATGACTTTCTCCTCATCCTAAGCCGAGCTAGAAAGTCGGGGGCCACTGAACAGTATAAACCGAGATACGAACATGGGCTTGCTCGAGCCTGGCCCAAAAGGATTGGGCCACAAACATAATCCAATAATACAAGTGTTATGGCCGAAGAACATCTTCCTCATGTGCCGAGGAAAATTCTTCTCGGCCTTAAACCAATGATGGACTCTTCATACCTGGCTAATCATACTCCGAGGTGTCACAAGTGATGAGGAAAGAAATGTTCTCACCTCGGCATATTATAAAATGACGAGGAGAGAGAATTGATTACCCCGGCATGTTACTTTGCCGGCCAATCACCAAATGACGAGAAAGCAGAATCATTCACCTCGACCCATTTGTCAAGGCCGAGATAAAACATTTATGTTCCTCGGCGTTCCGACTAGCAGATTGCACAGTCCTTGTCAAACAAGGATTCTACAGTCATGATCCAATCAGGATTACAATTGCCAACATCAATTCAAGTCAAACAATGACTCCTTAACAGATATAATTCTCTTAGGATTATATCTTATCTCTTTACAAGTTCACTCCAACATGGATTCTATCAATCCATCCCTATAAATACAAGACCCATGGCTCATTATTTGGTATGTTACTTTTTACATTGCAGAAACTCTGTCAATTTAGTTTCTCACATACAAACCGTGAACTTACTCTCACGCCGGAGGGCCTTTAGCCGGATCCGCCCCGGCTTAGTTTACGTGTTTTCTCTTATTTTCAGGCCTTGCAATCACCGGAGCATTCATCGCTTGGATTTGGGCTGATTTGACGATTTTGGCATCATCATAATATTTTATTTGAGATTAGGTTTGGATTGGGTCATTGATGGGATAGTCTTAGTTTAAAATAGCTAGACTATCAATCAAAAATGCGATAATATTTTACTAGGTATATAATGCGAAATCTTTTTACTAGGTCGCAAAGAGAAATGACTGAAAAAATTAATTAGGTGACCGAGCATATTTCATAAAATGGGTGATTTCTTAATTAGAAATAGAATTAGAAGTTGCCGAGCCGATATCCTTTTTTGGAAAAATTACTGGTAGATCCTTCGTCCCAAGTTAAAAGATCAATTAAGACAAGAATTTTGAAATTTAACTAATTAGTCCACTATCCTAATAAATATTTCATCTAGTCCATTCCTTATATTAATGACACCCATAAAACAAATAAACTCTTCCATCCCTTCCCTCCTTTATAACTCAGTCTCTCTCTCTCACACACACATACACACACTCTCTCTCTAGTTTCTCTCTACCCTACCCATCTCCGGTGACTATCTCCCCCTCCGGCGACCAACTTCTCTCAACTCCGGAGAACTCCTTCGGCGAACTCTCTACACACACTCCTTCTCTCTACTTTCTCTCTCTACACTCCTCCACCTCCGGCCGACTACTCCCCCTATCTCCGGCGACTCTCTCCTCTCCGACGACCATCTTCCTCTCCTCCGGCGACCTACCACCGACGACCCCCTTCCCCTACCTCCTCTTTCACTAAATCTACCTTCTCTTCTGTCTTTCTCCTCGTCTCAGGAACTAACGAGTCCCAAAAGGCCTTACAGTTGCCACTTCTATCGAACCCACTATTGTCGAAGTCTACCTCAGAGAGATCGACGATTTCAACTGAATGAGTTCACGACTCAGTAACAACTGTAGTTCTTCGGCAACGAATCAATGGCGACCCAATAATGTGAGCGTGTAATAGAATTGAACAAAAACAGTAACGGTAGCGGAGTTGGCGCTGGTAGTTGAACGGTTACCGGCAAAACAAAATGGACATATCCCATTTCTAATGACTAGTGTAAGCAGTGGCGGAGCCAGAAATGTTAGGAAGGGGGGGGGGGATGGGAGCAAAGGAAAGATGAATGTGCCCCCGATTTTTTTTTGGCTATTTTTCTCCTATACAATACAACTTTAGGCATAGTTAAATACCTACATTAATGGCGACAATAATAAATTAATTGGTCTCTCGTACGATTCAACACAATACCAAAAGGTTCAACATCTATAAATCTTACCTGCTAAAAGAAAATCATAAATATAAAATATTCTACTTCTACATATACTTCTCCGTCTCACTACAACTTACACTCTTTACCTCACTGGTGTCTCGTTAAAAATCACACTTTCTAAAATGAAAACTACACTTTCTAAATGAAATTGTTTTAATACTTCTTTATTCAATAAAATTCATACACTTAATCTTCAGGTCCAAAACTAAAGTGTAATTTTAGATGAAATTGAGAGAATAATGATTGAAAATACACGATTGGAAAAAAAAAGTCAAGGAGGGGTGCAAAAATTGAGCCATAAAAGACTAAAAATAATTTTGAACTTAACAACTGTGAACTTAATAACTATGAACATAACAAAAACAACTATAAATTTAACTAAAAATAACTGTGAACTCAACTAAAATAACTGTGAACTTACTAAAAATAAATATGAACTTATCTAAAAACAACTGTGAACTTAACAATTATGTCAAATAATCTCATAAAGTTGCAAAAAATAGAGGCGATAAAAAAGGATAAAACATATGTGAACTTAACAACAATGTACTTAACAACTGAAATTAACAAAAATTTCAAATAATCTCATAACATTGCAAAAAATAGAGGCTATAAACGACTATAAACAAATGTGAATTTAACTAAAACACCTGTAACTTTACTAAAACAACTGTAAACTTAACTAAAACAACTGTGAACTTAATTACAAACAACTGTAAACTTAACAAATATGTCAAATAATCTCATAAAATTGCATAAATAGAGCCATAAAAGATAAAAAACGAATGTGAATTAACAAATGTGAACTTAAAAATTGTGAACTTAATAACTGTGAACTTATTGAACAACTGTGAACTTAATAAATATATCAAATAATCTCATAAATTTGCAAAAATAGAGCCATAAAAGATAAAAATACGACTGTGAATTAACAACTGGGAACTTAATAATTGTGAACTTAATTAGAACAGCTGTGAACTTAACAAATATGTCAAATAATCTCATAAATTTGGTCTAAATTATATGTTGATGCTGCTAGTTTGATTCGTTTTGACGATAAGAATAATACAATGGTCTCGATTTTTTTTTTTTTGAGTTCTAGATCTTAAGATATTTCATTTTAAAATTTTGGAAGGAGAAAAAAATGAAAAAGCAGGGGGAGAAAGGGACAACGACAGTTGTCCCTTTTATGTCGCATGGTGTACCTTTATAAAAAACGGGGTGTCATTATAAAGCGTGGACCTGATGAAATTTCTTCAAAATGTGTATCCTTAGTGGTTGTTTTAATTAGGATGAGGGACTATTTGATAATTGCCCCTTTTTTACTAGGTTGCAAAGATAAAATGACTGAAAAAATTAATTAGGCAACCGAGCATATTTCATAAAATGGGTGATTTATTAATTAGAAATATAATTAGAAGTTGTCGAACTGATATCTTTAATTCTCTAGCTTAATTGAATACAATTTTTTTTTTAAATTAAGACAAAATAAAGACATATTTTATATTTTAGGGATTAAATAATTATACTACGCACTCCATCCAAAAATAAATATCTATTTTTTATTATTTAGAAACACTTATAGAGTTTGAGAAAATTTAGACTTTTTTATAAAGAGATATGAAGATTTTTTTTTTGATAAAAGTATTTAGAGACAAAGTTATTTATTTTGAAATAATTTATATTTTAAAAAATATACTCCCTCCGTCCCAATAAGTGCTTCACCCTTTTGGGTGGACACGCAAATTATGGAAATGGGAGGGAAAAAAAATGCTGTGAGTGTAATTTGAAAATAGGAGAGAGAATTAGTGGAGAGAATTAGTGGAGGGAATAGTAAATTATAATGGTGTTGTGAGTATTAAAATAATGTAGGAGAGAGAATGAGTGGAGGAAATAGTAAAGATTCTTTGCCAAAAAAGAAAAGATGAAGCTTCTAACGGGACGCCCTTTTGGGTAATTAGTGAAACTTTTATTGGGACGGAGGGAGTATTCATAATGAGATGGAAGAAGTAAAAAACATAAATATTTTTTGAGGGGTCATATTACAAAATAATTCTGAGGGAGGTCACATTACAAAATTTGAGGGGAGTCAAATGAAAAGATTAAGGGGGTATATATAAACTTTCTCAAAAATTGAAAGGGCCAAAATGGAATAACGGAAAATTCAGGGGGGTTAAGTGACCCCTTTGGCCTCTTCAAAGATTCAAATATTCCGTCCCAAAAAATTGTCAGTTTATTCCTTTCTCGGATGTCCCAATACGAGATTTTTTTTTTTAATTAGGGTCCATTTGTGAGAATGGTGAACAAACATTTTCTAATTTCTTTTTAATTATTTGAGTCGTTATTATGTTATTTCATTAAACATACTCCCTCCGTCCCAAACCTAGATACCCATTTTGCCATTTTGGGTGTCTCAAACTAACATACCCTTTTCCTAAAATGACAAAAAATCTTTACTATTCCCTCCACTCATTCTCTCTCCTATTTTACTTTTATACTCACAACACCAATCAACTTTATTATTTTCTCCACTCATTCTCTCTCCTATTTTACTTTTACACTCACAACACTTTCTCCATTACCCATTTTCCTTAATCTACGCACAAAACACCAAATGGGCACGCAGGTTTGGAACGGAGGGAGTATATAAATTTTAGAGAGTTTGGGGGGTTAAGTTAGGAAATTTATAGGTAAAGTAGCACCAACCTGATATCATGATCGATCTTGCTTAGGTATTATCAGTTCATTCATATGTTCAAAACAAAGTAAATAATCACATAAAACAATTTAGTTTTATTAATTAAGGGTGGATGTTGGATTGCATGCTTCGAAACCATTTTCATGAGTTGGAGAAGCTCTAAGCTAATCTCTTGGTTTGGTGGTATTATACTGATCTAAATCACAATAGATGAGATGAAATGAGAAGATAAGAACATTAGAGAATTTACCTTGAAAAGTTCAAGTTTTCGAGGGAGAACTTTGACAGAAATTCGAGATCCAAGTATGGGGAATGTCACGAACGAATTTGAGAGAGATTGAGGGTATTTTGTATGCTCTTTCAAAGAGAGAAATCAACAGAACTTGTGTGGGGGAACCCTTGTATTTATACTTGTTCAAGGCTTGTTGGCCAAGAAACAGAGTAGTAAATTGAGAGGGAATCGAAGTCACGATTTTAAGAGATTGATTGGGAGTCAAATTAGAGTAAATATTGGCCAAATCAGATCAAATCCTGGATTAATAGAGTAAGGATAAAGAAAGAGATTATAACGGAGAAGAAAAGTGAATCAGATCACATTAAGCATTGCACTTTTTCTGCTTGGTCCTCTCTAGTAATTCTATTAGTCAGTTAAGTCCAAAATTAACAAAGTTAGTCAAAAACCTAACAAAACATGACGAAACTAATAAATTCTCATCATAACACAAATGCAAATAGTAGTGCAATCATGTATAATGAGTTTAGAATGAGGTGTATACAGAGGCCCTCGGCGACACGACTTATGAAAGAAGTAGCGTCGTCGATAGAAAGACATTCATTCAGAACATTAGGATGATCGTGCTAAGAAGCTACCTAAGTATCCCAAGTGGGAATCAAACCAAACGTAGTCCGATTTCGAAAATACTCGAAAAAGCTATTTCAGGTATTTTGAAAATCATTTTGAAAAATCAATTTTGTAATTGAAAGATATTGGTATTGCATTCAATTTCTGTTCATTATACCGAGGAATCAACACTCTACTCCAATTCTGAAAAATATCTGGTTGTTGATGTTGTTCAGCGGACCGAACCCATTAGGTGTCGTTTGGCGGACCGAACCTCGTAAATGTCACTCGGTGGATCAAGCCTTGTACGGTTGAACCGGATCTTGTAAATGTCACTCGGCAAACCGAATCTTGTAAATGTCACTTTATAGATGTCATTCAACGAATAGAATCATGTAAATGTCACTCGGCGGACCGTGCCTTGTATATGTCATTCGGCGAACGAAATCTTATAAAAGACACTCGGCGGATCGATCCTTGTAGATGTAGTCCGAGTATACGGAGTATGAGATTCTGAGTTTGTTGAAGATCCAAAATTCCTTTGAACCGGTTCGAATTATGCAATACTGCTAAAATTTTGAGGTTGACCGGATCTTCTAGTCAAAGGTCAACTGGGGAGTTGTCTCGCACGAGACACACGTTGTAATTTTGAGGTTGTTCTGACTCTTCAAGTCAACGATCATCATTTTGGTCAAACAGAGGACCTTGTCTTGTACCAGGAGCTAGGTTTAAATACTGATTTCGTTCAAACCTCTCTCTCTCAGATGAAGGGAACTCACCTTTGAGCCATCACCAAATTGCCTAGGAAGGAAGATACAGAGCAGTACGACAGTTTTGAAGAGCCCAGGGTTTGAAATTTAAGGATTTAGTTGACGAGTATTGGCAGTTCCGTTAACATTTTAACGAAAATTTATATCTTTCTGTTAAATATAACAGGTAGACATGTCTTTTTTCTATCTTTCTAATGATACTTTAACAAAAAGACCAAGTGAAGTGCGTAATCTATAGTATAAATGGTAACAAGGGTGAACAGTACAATGAATAGTTACAAATGGGTTTTTTCCCATTTTGCCCTCACTAAATTGTCCATTTCCCATTATGCCCTTTAAAAAAAAAATTGTCCCTTTCCCATTTTGTCCTTTAAAATTTTTTTTTTAAACTAAAAAAAAAAAAAAAACACGTGTCCTCGGACACGGGCTTTTACTAGTATTCAATATAATTAAATGGAGATTGAATATTCATAAATTTATATGGAGTACTAAATGTTAAGGATATTGGATATTTCATTAAAATAATATTTTGAAAATGGAAGGGGAGCGCATTGGTATTTGACAAAAACTCAAGGGAGGATTTTGAAACTTTTTCGTTAGAAATAAGTTAGTGGAGAGGAAGATTTTGACCACAAAAACTTTAGTACACTGTCATATTTGACGAGAGTTTATTGCCATAATGTCCTGCGTACTAACGGGGGATATTCAATGTCACATACTTAGTTTTTAAACATGATGTCACCTGCGTACTTTACTTTTGATTTAAATTAGACCACTTTTTTAACACCAGTTATAAAAGTAACAAATCAGTTCATGAGAGTTAAATATTTAACAAATCAATTAATTTGAAGTTGATTTTCTTTTCAAGGGGTTAGTTGAAAATTTCATAAGTAAAAGGGTTGTGATTCAAAAAATTTGAGGACAAATTGCAATTTGGTTACCTATGTTTGTGTCGCTTTTGCAATTTGGTTCCCAACATTGAAAAAGTTGCAATCCAATTTCTAACATTGACATTTTGTTGCTAATTGGTGTAAATACTAACGAAATGTTAAATTTTTGACGAAATTCAAGTCATGCACCATGCACTTGACTTTTTAATAGTCATAATGGTCATTTCAACCTCAAAACCACCAAACAACACCACTATTAGCACCACCCCACTACTTTACGTATTTTTTTTAATTAATTTATATTTCTAAATCGTTTTTTTTTTTTCATTAACCAAGAGCTATACAACTACATCATTTTGATGTTAAAGAACAATTAATTTCTTTTCCCTTGCGAAATGATAAGCATTCCCCTTAAAAAGTTATTTGCATGGCACCTGACTTTAATTTCGTCAAAAACTAACATTTTTTTAGTTTTTACACCAATTTGCAATAAAATGTCAATGTTAGGAATCGAGTTGTAACTCTTTCAATGTTGAAAACCAAATTGCAAAACTAATACAAACATTGGTAACCGAATTGTAATTTGCCCAAAATTTGAAACATTAATATATTAAAACTTAAAATAAACATTTCTTTTTATGAGCAACTTTTTTTATTAATATGAAATGATAATAATTTATATTTTTATAATTTTAATTATTTTAAATCGGGTCTTTAAAAAAAATGGTTGAAAAATCCAATCATTAACGTTAAGGGATGATGTGTAACTATAAGGGGTGAAATTGTAAAAATATTAAAATGTAAAATAAAAAAAAAGGGCGAATGACATTTTGGGCCCCAAAGTTTAGGGGGTGTTCCTAAAATGGGGCCCATTCTATCACTAATTACAATATAGGGTCCAAGTTCATATTCTGTTAACATTTCAGGGTTTTTAACCAATTTCGTTAGAAAAATCCGTTAAATGATCTCGTGCATGTCACATGTCACTTAACGAAGAATGTTTTTAAACACAAATTATTTCGTTGTTGTTTTAATGCAAATTAAATGAAAATAAATTAACCATATGGTCACTCAACTGATTTATTGAGGGATTTAATGTAATTGTTTTTGTTAAAAGGGTAAAAACAAAAAAGAAAAAAAGATAAAGGAGCCTAATTGTTTTGAATCCTATCATCTTCAACCTCCTCCCCAACTACCCACCACCACTTATCTCCACTACCCAAACAAACCCATATCCACCACCTCCTCCTCCTCAACCACCAACTAATCAGCTCAAACCCCTCCCTCCAATCAGAACCACTACCAACAACAAGATTTCAGAACAAGAATTCAAAAAATGTATATCTAGAATCATAAAATAAAATAAAATAAAGTAAAATCAAAACACCTAAATTTAAATATCATCACTGAATTAAAGATTCATGTAGAAACTCAGATTTTTGAACTCTATAGCATCTCAGATCTGACATTTGATTGAAATCACAATGGGCACAGCAGGCCTATGCCCACAACACATAAGTTTTCGAAATTGAAGGAGTTAAGGTGAGATGAAGGTGCGAGCGGTTTAGAGCGAGAGAAAAGATGAGAAAATAGCGTCCGACAAAAAACGGAGGTCTTGACCGGCAAAAATGCAGATGACGGCAACCGGAGAGGGATGGGGGTGGGGAAGGAGACGGAAAGAGGGAGATGTTGTTTGAATGTGGATCATTTGGAGGTGGGTCAGGGAGGCAAGAGAATTGTTGATGAAGGGGAAGGGTCATAAGGAGGTACTGGGGCGGAGCTGGCGGAGAGGGGCAAGGAAGGCGGCGGCGGTGGGTAGGGTTGAGGTTGGAGAGGGGAGTGAACGTGGGGGGTGATGCTGGGTGAGCTGATGGAGGTGGGTGGATTGGAATATGAGGAAGAAGAAGGGGTTAGAGAGAGAAAGTTAAAGAGAGAGAGAGAGAGAGAGAGAGAGAGAGAGAGAGAGAGAGAGAGAGAGAGAGAGAGAGAGAGGTGAGAGTAGGGTTAAGGTTTTGTTTGGGGTAAAGGGGTATTTCTGAAATCTTATAAAGTTATAAATAATTTGAGGGACCATATGGTTAAATTTATTTTCATTTAATTTGCTTTAAAATAACGACGAAAGAATTTGTGTTAAAAAACATCATCCGTTAAGTGACACGTGACTTGCACCGTTGCACGTGATCATTTATCGAATTTTTCTAACGAAATTGGTTAAAAACCCTGAAACGTTAACATAATATGAACTTTGGATCCTATATTGTAATTAATGATAGAATGTGACCCATCTTAGTAACGCCCCCTAAACTTTGGAACCCAAAATGTCATTCGCCCTAAAACAAAATAAAATACTTTGACTCATAGTTATTGCTTTTTTAATTTGTTACAAAATCATCTTTATATATATATATATTTTGTTACAAATCAAAAAAATTAAACCTTTCCAATTTTTCATTAACAAACACTTGCCACCAGGGGTGGAGCCAGGAATTGCCCGAGGGGGGGGGGGCAAGATTACACGGGGGTTCGGGGGCAGCGCCCCCGGAAAAAAAAAATTCGGGTCGGACAAGTAAAAAATGGGTCGGATCCATGAAATACAATGTATTTTAGTTAAAAATGTAAAGAATTAAGAAAGTTAACAAAAATGATAAAAGTAAGTAATTCAAAGAACGATTGAAATAATGTTGAAGTATTTAACGCAAATAATTTATTAAAATATATTACTCGTACAAAAAAGAAATTCAAATTTGCTAATTAAACTTGGGATAATAGGAAGAAAGACCAAAAACAAAAAAAATGGGAAAAGCTAACTAATTAATCAAGATTGAAAAAATGTGAGAAAATTAGGAGAAAGAGAAAAACAAAACTGTTAAGAGAAAGAAATGGAGAGAGAGAGAGAGAATAGCAAAGATGGAGGACAAATAAAATTAATTGAAAATGTAGGTAGCAGGGCTCGAACATGGATTTGAAAGGAAACACCAAAGGCTTTAACTTCACCCCTTCTACCGCTGAACCGCACCACTCACTGGTGTTAATCTTGAAGTTAATTATATATAACAAAAAAATATGGGGGGGGGGCAAAAAAAAATAAAAATAAATTTCCACTGCACTTTCGCCGCTGGCCCCTCCCCCCCCATGCCCCCCTGGCTCCGCCCCTGCTTGCCACCACCATTCACTACCGTCCCCCCACCACCACACCACTGGCCAACACCACAGCCCATTACAAAAAAAATAATCCAGATTGCAGTGTGGCCGGAGATCCGCAATGTACAACATTTTTTTCCAGGCATCTGATCAAATAGGTTTCACATTGTTTTGATTTCAGAACCAAGATAATTATGAAGTAATCAAACAAGAAAAAGAGAGAAAATTATAGAGATTCTTGTAAAACAAAAAAATATGTAATCAAAGCTCAAATCATGAACTGGATCTAGATTGGAGTCGGGGATGAGGATGATGATGACGGAGGTAGGGTAGGGATGATGAGGGAGATGACTGAGATGGGGTGAGGAGGGAGATGACGGAGGTGGAATGAGGGGGGAAGGACAGCCTTCAATGGAAGATGGTGGGGATGATTGATTCTCGTAGCTTGTGCCGCGTTCTCGCTTGGCTTTGGCATGAAAGAGGATGGTGGAAGCATATTCATGGCCATGTTTGCAGTCATCTCTGTTTCAGCTATACGCAGACCTCGGCAAACGAGACGCTTCCGCAAGTTTTTCAAAGTTAGCAGCAATATTCAAGTGGAGGTTGTGAGATGCAGCACGAGGATACATATTGCAGTGTTTGAAATTGTTGTGGGAGATATAGTTTTCCTGAAAAATGGCGATCAAGTTCCTGCAGATGGGTTATTCTTGAACGGTCACTCGTTACAGATCGATAAATCAAGTATGACAGGGAAAAGTGATCGCGTTGAACTGAATTCCTCTAGAAATCCCTTTTTGATTTCTGGCATAAAGGTGGCTGATGGTTATGGTACTATGCTGGTCACATCTGTTGGCATGAGCAACACAAGGGGCGAAATGATGAGCAGAATCAGCTGTGATACCAATGAAGATACGCCTCTCCAATCCAAGCTCGGTAAGATACGCCCTTGGGAATCAGATTTACGCTTGCAAATTCGATGAATAAAATGATGGCTGATAAGGCTATCGTGAGAAAGTTCTCTGCTTATGAAAAAATGGGATATACCACAACCATTTGTATGACAGGAACCCTCACAATGACCAAGATGAAGGTTGCAAAGTTTTTCAATGGACAAGAATCTATGGAAGAAAACGGCTCCACATCCATTGTAGCCAATGTTCTTGCATTGCTCCACGAGGCAGTTGGCCTGAATACAATCCCCAGTGTTCATACTCCCAATTCAGACAGTTCAACAGAAAAGGCGATTCTCTCTTGGGCTGTCCTGAGGTTAAAAATGAACATCAAAGAAGTGAATCAGAGTTGGTCACTTGTGCGCGTTGCATCATTCAATTCAGAAAAGAAGACAAGTGGTGTTTTAATGAAGAAAAATTCAGACAATACGGTCCACGCCCACTGGAAAGGAGCTGCAGAGATGATACTAGCTATGTGCTTTTCACTACTACAAGCACGATGGAGGGGTCAAAGCTTTGGATGACGTTGAAAGACAGAAATTTGAAGAGCTAATCCAAGGTATGGTTGCCAGAAGTCTCCTATGCATTGCTTTTGCTCATAAGCAAATTACTGAAAGTGCAGAAAGTGTCAATGAAGCTGATCAAGCAATAGAAGACAAAGGTCTGTTGCTTTTGGGGCTACAGAGGATCTGTGCCCGAATTGTCTAAAGAAAGCAGTTGAAGATTGTCGTAATGCTGGAGTGAATGTCAAAATCATCACAGGTGACAATGTCTTCGCTGCAAGAGCTATAGCCACACAGTGTGGGATGCTTGAGCCCAACCAAGACGCAGAAAATGGGCAAGGGCCACAAGTGATAGAAGGAGCCATGTTTCGTACCTGCACACCCTTACAGTTTGGCAGTAGTCGAAAATATCTGCGTTATGGCAACATCATCTCCAACTGACCAGCTTCGGATAGTAAAAGCCCTTCGAAAAAGAGGACATGTTGTCGCGGTCGTTGGTGATGGCACAAATGATGCACCTGCCCTCAAAGAAGCTGATATAGGGATTGCAATGGGAATACCGGGCACAATTGTGGCAAAAGAGAGTTCCGATATTGTTATACCGGATGATAATTTTGCTTCTCTGGTTGCACTTCTAAAATGGGGAAGGTGTGTCTACAACCTATGATGCTCGGACTCGGGTACGAGTGTCCGACATGGGTACGGATCCGAATGTCGGATCCTCCAAAATTTTAAGATTTCACACCAAATTTAGTGTAAAATAGCCACATCCATACCCACACCCACACCCATGTCCTATCCTATCGACACGGGCACTTAGGCAAAAGTGAAGGGTCTGAGCATCATAGTCTACAACAATATTCAAAAATTCATTCAGTTCCAACTCACAGTTAATGTGGCAGCCCTTGTGATAAACTTTGTAGCAGCAGTTTCGGGTGGTGAGCTACTAATAACAGCTGTTCAACAGTTGTGGGTATATCTTATAATGGACACATTAGGTGCTCTAGCTCTTGCCAACGAGCAGCCCACCAAAAAGCTCATGGAAAGACCGTGGATTGGTTCTCCTAACGAGCCGCTCATCAACAACATAATGTGGAGGAATTTGATAGCTCAAGCATCGTATCATATAGTCATCCTCTTAAGCAAGCAGTTTGCAGGAGTAAAGATCTTCAACGTCAAAGAGAAAGTAAAAGACATGATCTTCAATACATTTGTTCTTTGCCAAGTCTTCAATGAATTCAACGCGAGGAAGCTTGAGAAGAAGAATGTCCTTAAAGGGATACATCGGAACACGTTATTCTTAGTAATTATTCGTGTGACTATCATCCTTCAAGTGGTGATGGTTGAATTTCTTAAGAAGTTTGCAGGGACAGAGAGGCTGAATTGGGGGCAATGGGGAGTATGTATTGGACTTGCAGCTGTGTCTTGGCCTATAGGTTGGCTTATCAAGTTTGTACCTGTTCCAGCACGACCCTTCTCCAAAAACATCAGCATATATAGGACACGTAAATTCAAAATAAAAATAAAAAGACGTCATATACAGAATGGGAATCCGGCAATCAGGAATAATGACACTACTGTTGTCGGTGGACCCCCTGAGAACATTATCGGTGAGCTCAATTTATCTCCAAGAGGACCAAGAATCACTTCTGTTGATGACATTTCGTCTGTTGCTATAGACAATCCTGGTGGTGTTCGCCCTGCCACTCCTTCGGCCTAAAGGTCCCTCTTTGCCACTTCATTTTTACATCATAGTAGGTATAATGAGTTGAAACATCCGAGGCATTGGGAATTGTTCCTCGGTGCGACGGGTGAAACGTCTGTTTAGGATTCATGAAGTGTATGTGTAGCTATTTAAGAACCTAAAATTGATTCTTCCTTGCTCCCTTCTTATGTATGAAAGCTCATGTTCATTTGGATTTTTTGGCTTCATTTCTGTGAGCCTCACCTGTTCATAATGATACTCAAGTTATTTCCTTGCGTGTTTCTCATAATTTATGGCCTAAATCTGTTTCAACTTATTTTGTCTATGCCAGTTGTAGCCGGTTTGAACATCGGAGTTTATGGGATTACTTGATTGATATCACGTAGCAGTTCCTCTTATTGTGCTTATTAGAAATGTCTGCAGATTTTTTGGATATTAATGCTTTCACGCGGGCTCTGCTTCAAAAATTTCAAGAAAACGGAAAGTGGTTTGAGGGATGATTCATTGTGAAGCTTGAAGATGGCACACAAGCACGTGTGGTGGTGCTTAGGTAGCGAATCGGGTTTTTGGTCTCGGGATGCTACATAATCTCACACACACACACACACACACACGTGATCATCAGGTCCAGTCTAGTACAGTCTCATATTCCATTTGCACTTATTGATAGCAAACGAAGGCTAAGAGATTAGAACGGCCGAACGATATTGACAAGAAACAATTTATGAAAGCTTCAAGCTTTTCTTTTCTTTATTCAATCAACAAAACTGCCTAATACAATAACCCTAGCTTGTTATTTATACTAATAATAAGAAGATTCTATAAATATAAAATAAAACCCTAATTTAATAATTTAATAAAACATTAAAACTTATTAAAACACTTAAAGCCCCACCCACACCCACGGCAGAATCCTTCCAGGCCGCATTGCTGATGTCCCCGATCACGCCACCCGTGCGCACGCTGGGCTTGCTTGAGCGCCCGCCTCGGCTCGGAAGATCCTACGAAGATCCCTCTGTTTCGTTGTTTGCTGCTTGCTGCCCACCTCATACTGTATCATCCTCCCCTTCTTAGAAAAGACTCGTCCTCGAGTCAATACCCTCGATAGGAACACCACTATAACCCGAAAGATTCGCACTCCATCTGCAAAAGGAATTTTGTACCCATGACGAACTTTAAACTTTAATGCCTTCGTGACTACATCCATATAATCGTTCATTTGTGTTGAGGCGAAGTAATCAATGATCAATCTCTTGACGAACCAAGGAGCCGAAAGATTTGCACAATCAATATCAAAGGGGTCTTTATAAGGCTGTTTAATTGCAAACTCGCACCTCAACTGGTTGTCAACAATATCACTTGCAGCTTTAACTGAAAGAACACCACTTTGGACGGGCGATTGATATTCAGGAACAGTAACAATAGGTTCGAGGATATTCAATTTCCGCACCAAAATGGTATAATCTGGACTTTCGACATATCACAATTGCGCTCATCATACATAAAGGTGGTTGTGACCAATCAACAAGTTTTTCATGACTTGAAGATTCGATAACAAACCCCTCTTTAAACTCAACGGTATCAATCCCCCAAATCAATCAAATCTCAGGATTTGAATCAAACGAAGGAGGTTTTGACCAATCAACAAGATTTTCCTCACTTGAAGATTCGACAAAAACAACCTCTTGACACCCAACCGGTATCAATCCAAAAATCAACGGAATCATTAGGGTTTGCCTTACCTTCGACATCCGGAGTTTCGATCTTCTTATCGACTTCCCTCGAATGGTGAGTTGCATACCTATCATGAAGTCCATGATTTTGGCCCAGGGAATCCATCCCTCTTGATAGTACTCCTTTTCCTCATTTGGAACAATAGGATCCCAACCCCCATCGCAAGAAGTCTTTCTCTGCGATCAGCAGGATCTGGAGTATTTGAATCCGTCTTCGTACCTCCTCTATCTCGATATTGCGACGGCGTAAATGCATGCGTGGATATCTTCTTGGGGCTCGCATCGCCGCTCCATCGACCACCATGTCCACCCACCCACACTTCCTCGTTCGGCCCGTTGATATGCGAGCAAGAGCTCGATACCAAATGATAGCAAACGAAGGCTAAGAGATTAGAACGGCAGTGCAGACGATATTGACAAGAAACAATTTATGAAAGCTTCAAGCTTTTCTTTTCTTTATTCAATCAACAAAAGCGCCTAATCTGATAACCCTAGCTTGTTATTTATACTAATAATAAGAAGATTCTATAAATATAAAATAAAACCCTAATTTAATAATTTAATAAAACATTAAAACTTATTAAAACACTTAAAGCCCAAACCACACCCCACGGCGAGAATCCTTCCGGCCGCATTGCGATGTCCCCGTCGCCACCCATGCGCCCGCACAGGCTTGCTTGAGGCGCCCGCCTCAAGCTCAGAAGATCCCTCTGAAGATCCCTCTGTTTCGTTGTTTGCTTCTTGCTGCCCACCTCATACTGTATCACTTATGTACAAGACTTTCTTTCCACGACTATCAGCAATGTCACGATGTCTAAACAAAGTTTTACGTTGGCTGTCACACGCCAGCCAACCGCAACGACAAAAAA